>JACDOX010000008.1:11816368-12078552 GCA_014549065.1 Cardinalis cardinalis
AAAAAAAAAAAAAAACCACAACAAAAAAACCCCAGAATGCTCTGAAGTAGAAGAAAGCTTGATTAAGGTCTTTCAGAATATTTGAACTTGACAGAAATATTGTTCTCAGCAGAAGCTTTGCTTTGGATTGAAGTGGAGTCGGGGTTCAGTCTCTTAAGTCTAAATACTTCTCACTTTATCCAAACTGGGAAGCTGAAGCAAGCTGTGAAAAAAAAACAAACCTGGAATCCAGACATTGAATTTGTGATTTGGTGTTTTCTCCAAGCATGGAAAACACTCCTAAGCAACCATATTAATTCATTTTCTTTCCTGGTAATGTTTCAAAATCCCTCTCTAGTCATCAATTTGTGTCTTCTTATTAAAATTGAACTTCATAAAAACGTGTTAGTTGTTCCTTTCCTTGTTTCCCTCTTTCCTTTTTTTTCCCTTCCTACTGCCAATCATACATCAAACTGGTGACTTTCATATCTAATACAATGTATTAATAGTTTGGCACAGTTTATGTCCTGCAGTCTTTTATCAGTGTTTGCTTCCAAGTGAGTATTTTTAATTGGGACACCAATAGGAATATTATTAATTACTGAGTTGTATGTATCATGCATGTGACTTGCTTTTTTTTTTTCCTTTCACTCACCTGCCTATATTTTTTTAAAAAAGATGAAAAAAAGATGATTTTTTTAGCAAGGTATTTTTTAGCAAGGTATTTGATTGATTTTAAAGTGAATTATATGGAAGAAAACTTGTCAGAATTGGCAGGTTTCTGAAAATACTTTGCAGCGAGTTGCATTTGCTAAAACAGTATTAATGAAAGTCACAAAGATCCTTTCATTCGATAATAATGGAATTATGCATTTTAGTTGCGCATTGTCCATTAAGAAAAATTCACTTCGCTTCTGCTAAATATTTTTTTTGATGCACAATCTTTTATTATGTCTTCCCAGGAATAGTTTCTGTTGAGATGCAAGGAAGAATTAAGTATTGCATTAAGTATTAAGTAAGAATAGCATTGCAGTTTCCATAAGAGACAATAACCTTTGTGCAGAGTTGGATTGCCAGCTTCCCAAAGTTGTAAGATATTGAACTCATACTCAAGTGGGACTGTATTTGAGCTCTACTTAAAAAGGCTGGAAAAGTCACTCCATTCAAACTGAAAAAGAGATTTGAGAAGTATGAAGGGCGGAAAGAAAGGAGAGCATAAATGGAAGAGAGGATGCAATGCATGCAAACCTATTTCATAGAAAGGACAGGGGAGGGTCCAAATGAAAAATGAAGCTTGTACAATCTTTATGTCTGGCAATTTTAGTGAATTACCCTCTGATGGTATAAACAGATGAGTCAGAAACAGGATGATGGAACAGATTTCAGAATAATGAGTAAAATTTTTAGTATAGCAAACTGCTGGTTTATCCTGTGTTTGCACAGTAATTTATAGAGCACTGGTGATTATTAAAATGGTAATCGAAATCATGAGTCGTATATGCTTAATGAGACATTTGGTGTGAGATGCAAGTTTGCATCGAAATGAAACTCCACATTGCAGAGTCAAGGGAGTAGCCCACCATCATAACATTTCTGAGAGTATGAGTTAATGAAAGAAATGGCACAATTCTGACCAGATGTGGTATGGATTTTCTTATTGCAGTTGAATTCATTGTTACCTTGAAAGAAAGACAAGAAAAGCTGTATAGGCTCTTGTCATCTTAAAGTGTTTATGTGGCCTGCAGAAAGTACTGTAACTCTTAAGTTAAAAGAATTAAATTTAAATTAATCTAATTAAATTATTATGTTATTGAGAATGTATCACGTTGCTTTTGCTCACAAAAACATGATAATGTTGTTATTAAAAAAATGCATATGTTCACATTCATGAATAATTTTCTAGTCTTTTTTAGCAGAATATTTTATCCTGAAAAGGTGCCAATTTGCCAGAAAGTCCAAATTATTTTATTGAATTTCATTATCTAAATTAATGTCAAGAGTAAGGTTTTTTGGATGGTGAAATGTCATTTCTATACAGTATTTACCTCTAAATCACTTGAGAAAAAAAACCCAAATAAATCCCTATGGAGCATAGGGTTTTTCTTATGGAGCATTTTTGTCCAGTATTTACATGAGAGGGGCAAGTTAGACACTACCTCTTTATTTGACTGATGCAATATTTTTTTTTTTCCCATTAAAAAAAGGCTGTCCATTAGAGTACAGTCTGGGGTATACATTATGTATAGATAGAATAATAGAATTATTGTTCCTAGAGCAGAATTAGAGAAAATTTATCCTGGCAGAAAGGAAGTAGATTTGTGGTTTCCAAATTATTGATAACAAATTATTTCTATGGGCTGAAAAAAAGCAACACTGATTTCATTAAAGATTTCTGTTGAGAATTTTCAGATCATCCTGAAGTGTGTTGGTCTGTGAAGGTACTAAGTAGTTTATAATACATATTTTACTTGGGATTTCTGTGACATTACATCATATAATCAGGGATGCTGCAGATTTTTCTGTTGTTAGATTTAATAAAACCCGAAGGCTGCAGCACAAAAAACATGCATTCCTTAAATACCAGATTCATTTAGAAGTGAGTAGTTGTGTTCAGTGGTCATTAATATCAGGCAATGACAATTCATTTGTGCTTGCTTGTTTTTCTTGGTTGGGTTTTTTTGTTGTTGTTTGGGGTTTTTTGCTTGTTTGGGTTGTGGTTGGGCTCCAGCTGGCAACTAAGCCCTACACAAAGGGATGTGGGAGAGATTTAGAAGAGTAAAAAATAATAAACTTGTGGGTTGAAATAAAGACAATTAAGTAGGTAAAGCAGAAGCTGTCCTCCAAGCAAAACAAAACAAGGAATTAATTCACCATTCCTGTGGGCAGGTGTTCAGCCATACCCATAAAAAGCAGTGCCCCATCACATGCGATGGTTACTCAGGAAAACAAACACTATCCCTCCAAAGGTCCCCACGCTACCTTCCTCTTTCTCCAGATTTATATGCTGACCATGACACCAGATGATCTGAAATATCCCTGTGGTCAGTTGGGAGTCAGCTGTCCCAGCTGTGTCCCCTCCCAGCTTCTTAAGCATCCCCAGCCTCCTTGCTGAAGAGAAGCAGAAAAGGGCTTGAAACCGTGCAAGTGCCACTCAGCAATAACAAAAACATCTCTGTATTACCAACTGTCTGCTCAGCACAAATCCAAAACACATCCCCATACCAACCACTTGGAAGAAAATTAACTCTGCCCCAGCCAAAACCAGCAGAGTTTTCTTTTTCTGTGTATTGGTCTTATATGGCAACCAAGAGCTACACAGATGATTTGTGTGTATTTCTGCCATTTGTAAAATTGGTCCAACTCCATGAAGATTCCTATGTGTTGTTAATTTATGCTGCAATTTGAGGTTGGGGAAAGAAACAAAGGAACATTGTTTATACTTAGCTAAAATAGCTGTAAAATACTGGTAGATATTTGCATATATTTGGATGGAAATTTTAAATGACTGTTCAAATTCAGGAATCATTGCGTAGTTCTTATGTCTGTTCTATGTATCGTGGAAGTACTAATGTTTCATCTCTTGGAACTATCAGACCATGCTTTCTTAATGTTCACTACTCCCTGCCAGCCCCCATCTCACTATTCTGCTCACAGAACTATTTTCACAACTTAGTTCACAATAGTGTGGATGATTTTGGGAGAGGAAGTTTAGTACAACAGACTTTACTCTCCAGTACTGATATTTGCTATGCAAAGTTCAGATAATCAGAAAATTGGTGTTAAAAGTGGTTGAGATATTTCTCTGTAGATAGGAATGGAGCAATTGTATTAAATGTCATATTTTCTGTTATCGCTTTTCTGAATATGACAGCACTATAAAGCGCTGCCAACATTTGTATGGTACCACAACTGTATCTAACAACTGGCCTTCATCTTCTCTTATACCAAGACATGAAATAAGTATGTTTACAGTTGGCAGCAATCCATTTAATTTCTGGGATATAGTACTGGAATTATGTGCTTCTCCCCAGCCCTTTCTCTGCTGCACTTTAAAGAGCATGATGACATTCGCACAGTTTAAAAGGTATTATATGAAAGAAAATTGTAAACCTTTGTCTTTTGACAGTAGAAGAGAATTATTGACCATTTAAATAT
Source organism: Cardinalis cardinalis (assembly GCA_014549065.1). NCBI lineage: Eukaryota > Metazoa > Chordata > Aves > Passeriformes > Cardinalidae > Cardinalis > Cardinalis cardinalis. The sequence continues at coordinate 11,820,503 of JACDOX010000008.1, forward strand.
GTGCTTTGTCCAAATAAGTGATTCATATTTGAGTATTCATAGTGTCTTCTGTTAGTTTGAGTGAAAAGGAAGAACAACATGAAAAATATAGAGACTCACACTTTAAAAAATATTATTAAGATATATGTTTTAGAGTAAAAGCAAACATCCATCATTGTTCCTCCTTTCCAAGTTTTCCTGTAGTAATTCAAGTCAAAAAGAAACTAAACAATGTAGTAGTAGAAAAATGCCTTAGATTTTTACATTGTTATTCTTGTATGTTTACTCTTGCACCACTGATCTTGTATTGGCTCAAATAATGAAAATCAGTTTCATGAGGTATTTATTCTACAACAACTTAATTACTCTGCAAAAATTATGCTACAATTTTCATCAAATATAGTGCAGTTACTGTAAAAAAAATGGGATGGAATGATGATGGAATTATGGATGATTAAAATGTTTGCCATGTGAGGCATGACATGGAGAAACTGGTATAATTTGTGGCAAGAGAGCAGGTAAAGGTCCATTGAAGATAGTGTCTCCCTCCCTGGACCAGTCTGGATGGCTTTTGCTCTACAGAAAGAGAGGGCAAGCAGGATATGCTCCATTTAAAGGTAAAAAGCAGTAATTTGTTGACTGAGACATTAAGGATTAACTAGAATTAGCAATAAGCTTAGGCTGACCGTTAACATGCTTCATCACCCTCGGTGAGGCAATCAGGGATGGGTCAGGGTCAGCTGCTGCTGCTCTGTGGAATAGGATGGTCTGTGATGTTCCTGTATTGCCATATTCTAGCTCTATTTTTCCCCTTAGGTATTTATACATTTTATTGCATCAGTATTTTTTCTCTTGAATCTTGAGCTGCCTCAGAGCTCTTTTTTTCTCTGTTTCACCTCTGCAGCTTTACCTTTCACGTCTCACTTGACTATGGGCTATGTAGTTTGTTGCAGCTCCTTCTGGTAAACTAATGGGTTTCTTAAAAGACCTAGCCAATGCTATGCACAAGTCAAAACTAGTATAGAGTCGCATAAAAATGAACCCCTCCAGAGGGAAATACAAACATATTTTTTAATTTCAGGGACTGATCTACAACTCAAACCTAAAGTGGTCTTGATTCCATTAAGTCAATAGTAGTGTTACTGTTGAACTAATGAGGCCTAAAATTTCCTCTTAAGTCTCTAGGTCCTCATTCCTGAGACTTTTGAGCAATTACTCTGCTTAACTGCATTTTAAATTAATAATAATGATTTTATTTGGATGCATATGTAATGCAACTTGTTCAAAGATGATGTGCATATATTTATATATATGTTTTTTAGATGTACATTTTGTAACTCATTTAACCAATAAAAAGGTGATTTTTTTTCCCCAAGAGCTAACCTTAGTTTTAGAGGCAGGATTCCACAAACATTTTAGATTCTTGAAGAGACAGAGAAAAGTAACATGGACACAGGCTTAGGTTATAGTAGAAAAGAGCTGATAGACTTATAAACAGAAGTTTGCATTTGGGCTGCCCAGGATGAATCTTCTGTTTTGAATGTTTCCCTTCTTGATTTCCAGAGTACCATACCAGGTGCAGTGGCAAGATTGCCAAATGGATTGATCTTTTCCTTGTCTTTCATTTTCAACTCTACATATCTCATCCACTGAGTGTTTCTACAATGTTTGATACTCTTCCCTCTCAACTTTGAACCAGTACCAGGAACTGAAAACAGTGGCTGAAGAGACATGATTGGAAAATGAACCACTGAGTTTGTAAGAGTATACAAAACTCTTCAGTCTCTCATCCAGCCATGACCTGCTTGTTGCAGAATGTCAGTGTAATACTCTTCTTTCTAATGTGTTGACTCTAATGTGTCTGCATGGGAAAAGATATTAAAAATGCTTTAAGCTCTGCTTTTGGTATCTATCCAGAAATATTTTTCCATAAGTTTATAAGAAAGAGCTGCCCGGACTTCAGGAGTCCCTAAACGTCCTCCTAATAAACATTGCATTAATAATGTCAGCAGTTTCACAGAGTACTGATCCAAGTATATACAGAGAGGAAACCAGGATATGAGTGACAATGCTAGACTTCCTGCCAAAAAAAAAGAAAAAAGTCTTTGTTTCATGCTTCATTTTCAGAGCTGGTTCAGCTGATTGGTTGTGAAAGTGGAGTATACACTATAGGTGTCTCCAGTATCCCCTATATTTCCACTTAATCTATTGAGAAGTTTGTTTGCAAGTCTAGAGCTTTTCCCCCCTGTCATAAACTCGTGGCTGGGCAAGCCCACCCCTTAGACTTACATCTCAGATGCATATTTCTGAGAAGTTTGTAAAGTCATATCAACTTTAAAACTAAATAAAATTATACCAGCATCCATTGTATCTGAATTTTTGTTCATATAAAAATGGTTAACTGAATGTGGGAAGAAGAGAAACACAAACAGGAAGTGAAAAAACTATTAAGAAAATGCTGTGGACTGCATTGCCTGACCTGAACTAGACCAAATTTCATGTGTGTTTTGGAGCAAAATAAATCGTGTATTAGTAGCTTTTGCAAAAAACTGAGCACTATTGGATAACAAAACTTTAAAGAGAACTAAAATCTATTCACTAGTGGCATATGAGATTCAGTAGGTGGTGCTCTTCCCTCTACAGATCATTTATGAATCAAACATTGAGGCTGTGATAGACTGATGCCTCATACACCTTGACCCCAGACATCTGTGGTTTTTTAGTTATTCGAGAGACTATGTCACAACAATAATGATGGTAAGGATTAAGAGCATGTTTCAGATGAAGTTTGGTTTTTTCTATGCGGGCCTATCTTTCCTTTCCTCTTGCTCCTCCCCCTGAAGTGTAAACATGGACTGGGCCCTAGATATTCTCTTAGTCCTGTGCCCCAAAGCAGTTCTGAGCATCTCTGACTCAAGTGACTGTGTTCACGTGTTTCTGTCTCATTTGCCTAGCAGGTTTCTTAATCATAGTAAGTCATATCTCTTATATTTCCTTTCTTCTCCACTGGAGTATCAGCCCTTCTGTTGCCAACAAATATCCCTCCCCTGTCCCATTGCCCTTTTAGCCCCCCTCCCACCATTACCACCAAAAAAAAAAAAAAAAGGCAGAAAAGCCAAAATCTCTCATAATTCTCTCATTTATGGATAATAAACTAACAGAGTCTGATGGGTTTTCAAGTACTCACTTTTCATCTATACCTTCCTTGCAATGTTTTGCTAGTAATAGCCCCTCCAGCATGCTCTTCAGAACCCAGGAAAGCGGGACACTGATGGGTGTCCTGATGGTTTCTCAGGTCTTTCTACACCATTAATGCATTGAAAGGAATCCCAGATTTAATTCTGGATGCTTGTCAATCTAATAAATATGCATTCCACCAGTCCTCTCTCAGGCACCTCAACTACTTTTTTGCACTTATGTTTCATGGAGTTGGGGAAGAGACCTCAAAAGACGATTGTGGAAAGCTGCTCATGGGAAATCTGTGCATTCCTATTGACACTACTTTGAGTGCTATCACACAGCAGCCAGTCAGCTGCACTCAGCATCTGGAATCTAAAATGAATGATCTTCTACTTCCAACTTATAATGTAGAGGTGCCAAAAAGGTACCATTAAATTGTTATGTCTTCTTTGACCTTACTAAAGATGTATCAACACATTATATTGACTCAAGTTTTTCTGAGTCAAGGCGTAACTTTAAATGCAAACATGTGGCACTATTTAATGTGTTAGAAATGTTCCATTCTCTTGTCTTTTTCACTTGTGCTTCAGGGGCTCAGCCATGAGGAGTGACCAAGGTCTCACAGGCTTCTCTGTCAGTGTAATACAAACTTGTACACATGAAACCATATTTCTGTAGGTGTGTGAACACAAGCTTATATGGACATAATTTTTAGAGGAAGATGAAATGCATTTTTTCTGTGAGGCGTATGAGTCTAGCTTAAAGTCTTGCATAAATGATGCACAATGAATTTAGGCTGCTAAAGTGCTTTGACGTTAAATGATTCCTGTTTATGAACAGCAGTCGTCATAAAAATGTCATTTCCTGCCAGAAAATCATTATAGATTCAATTTTTGTTTTGAAGCAACATTATTCTGGATTGTTGGCATTCATATATCTGTTGAGTTTTTGATTTTTAATAATTATTGCATGTTTCTTCTTTTTATCATAAGTTCTTTTGTTTTGACTATAGCTATGCCATTATCATGTTCCCATTAATTTTTCTTTTGAGACTGAATGTCTAAAAACATGGTAAAAGGTAAGTAGATCTTTAAGACTGTTCTAAGCTTTTCTTTTGTATGATATGTGATACTAATAATGCCCTACAGTAATCTATGAACTTCATTATCATAGATTCATGTTTCAGAAAGAAAGCATGACAGTTATATATTACTTCTAATTGAAATCACCAAGCTTCTTAGCACTATGCAAGTGAGCCTTTGAAACAGAACCTATTCAATTTAGATTATATGGATTATAATTAAATAATTTTATATTTGCAGGAGCAATTGTCATCTTAGTAAGACCTTTTCACAGAACAGTAATGCCATATGTCTTTGCATCTATATAGGTGTATACTTTTGAAATTCTTAAATCAATCAAAGTTTAATCTTAAAATAGATAAATACAGCACCACTTTGTCTATGGAAACTTCTGTAGTAACGCAATTCCTGTTCTTGAGATAAAGGAAAGATATTTTTCTTCAAATTATTTTTGTCCACAATTTTAAGAGAGTGATACCAGATAGTTTGCTTAACCTAATGGTGTGTTGACTTAAGCACAGTTGCAGCAATTACTTGAGTGAATTTGTTTTGTGATCTTATTTAAGGAACATAGGATTTATTTTTATTTGCAAGATGACTGCTAATTTAGGATCCTAGAATCTGAGGTACATCTCTTCAGCACATTTTATCTTTCCACTTTCCATAGATTCAAAATGCCCTTAATTTCTTTGAAAGTCAGTTTGAAATGCAGGTGCTTATCAACCCTTCAAAAGAGGCCATATATGACTCAAAGCTGTAGGCATTGTCATGTAAAGTTAAGAAATCTTTTGCCTTTAACAATAGTCTCTTCCAAGTGGGTGGTGATGAGAACGAGCTAGTAGTATATCTACTGACACTGTTTCTGCACTGCTGATGAGGAGAAAATTTAATTCTCCAAGGCTGTCAATCCAGCATGAAATTCAGATATTTTTAAAATTATTATTTTAGCTCTGTGAGTCATTCTGTGATACATAAGGATATGTGCAATAAATAGATAATAGGTTAGATCTAGCCAAAGTGTTTCAGTGAAGATGCTCTTGTTATGCTTTTTTGTCTTTGTGTCATTTTGTAGCAGTATTTCTAGATATGTGAAATCAATGATTCAAGTTAGGTAATTAGACTTTAAATTCTGCTCATTATCTTCATATTAAGAAAAAAAAAATCCCTCAAAGAAAATATAGCAAGAGTGTGTGGTTGTCATTTCAGACACAGATTCATGTCTCAGTCTGAGTCAGTTCCACTTATCATATCTGATCTCTCAAAACAAGTCCTGCAACAGAACTGATAACACATAATGCTGTATGAAAACAGTACTTGTGAAGATCTAAAATTCTCCGTAATTCTAGTAGCAGTTTGTTTGCTGCACAAACAAGAATTTTGATTATCATTGATTTAGCCTTAATGAATACAGATGTATTTAGTCATGCAGTTATTTTGCATTTAGATATCTAGCCATAATATTTGACTCAGTGATATTGTCAGCATTGATGCTGAGAATTTAAAATGCTAAACACTGGTGAGTGTTCTCAGCAGTATGTGGAAAAGTTTGTTATCTGTTGTTTGTTTTTTTCCTCAGCGGAATATGTTAAAGAGCAATAATGGATCATAAACTATATTAAATACTTTTCTCTTACTGTTTAGAACATTGTTTCTATTTCTTGTCATCAGAAAGTTGTACCTCACAATCCTTCTTCATGTGCAAATCTTGTGGAAGTTCTCCACATCTTTTTTAAGTTTCAGAGTTGTTTTTCTATTGCATATCAGCATACAGCAATGTATGATACCTATAGATGAGTTAAAGTCTGACATATACCATCTCACGTAGTTAGATTTTAGAGCTGGATTCCTCTACAAATTTAGGTGATTATTTTAGAATAGGAATTATGAAATCCACTTACCATACTAATCAGTTTAGCATTTATCTTCCTTTGCTATGTTGATAATTTAAGCTTCCTCTTGGTATAGTATTTCTATCCTTTTTTAAACTTTTCACAATACACCTATGACAATTTGCTATTAATTAGATGTCTAAAAGCATATAGAGTTGCCATAATCTGTCCCACTGTATGTGTCAGGCATCAACATCAAAAAAATAATTCCAAACTGTTCCTATCATGTCTCTGAGCTGATTCAGTAGGAGAGTGAATTTAAAATACAAAATTTGTTTGACTTTCACTTCACTTGGTAGAGAATTCTTGTTAAGGGCAGGCACACGGTCATTTCAGAAATTCTGAGAGCAAGGGGAGGGGACTTCTGATTTAAAGTTAACACGGTAAAAGCCCATCAAAAGAATGAGCTTATTTCTGCTAGTGGAGAGGTCTATGAGTTACCTATCAGAGAAAGGTATCTGATATTGATATTGTGTCATGATTATGTCCTCCAGAAACTAAGTAGAAGCATCTAATGGGAATGAATATTTTAACCAGTACTAAGGAAATTGAACAAATTCGTGGTTTAGCTGTTACACACCTGTTTACAGCATATTTTTTCTTTATGGTGGTCTCTATACTCTGTAATTTCCTGCAACATGTGAGTCATTTTGAGAGAAAAATGGATGAGATACTCATACAGTAAAAAAGCTGACACCCTCTATTTTCCCTAGTTCTGCTATCTTTAGGAGGAAAAACAAGCATGCAATTATATTTTGTCATTGGAATTTCAAGAATTGTATCTATAAGCTAGTTTTCCCCAAACAGGGTTATACATTACAAACAACAGATCTGATCCTGATTATTTTTATCTTTAACTTCTGTACTGGCAAAGAGAGATTTTTCTTATTGCTGTTGGCTTTTTATTGTCAAATAACTGGAGATGGTGGTCTTATAATGCAACAGTTTCCAGGGACTCTTGTTGCAGTATTTGTTGAGGCAGTGAGAAAACTTTAATTCAGCTCTCCTTAACAAAGCAGGACTTTGAGACACCTCAGCCTGTTTCATTCCTTGGAGGTCTACAGATTCTGCCATCCTATCATTCTTGCTCACATTCTTATTTTCTTGTAGTCTTCCATGACATGGAAAGTCTTAAGACACTTCATGACCTCTTTTTTGCCTATGGCAATCGATATATTCAGAAAGTGAATATACTGTATTTTTGATTAATCTGCTTCAGACAACTCTTTTCAGTGTGGTATTTAACCAAGATACAGGCCCCATATAAGGTGAAGAAATCAAGGCGTAAGAAATAGAGGGGTTTGGCAGTGTTGCTATGCTTTGGTGTTAAATCTCATTAATGTTTAAAAGTGAGTTATTTCTCATTCAGATTAATATATCGTGTTTTCATTTAACCTGGGGTATTTTTTCCCCAAACAAAGTTTTTATATTCTCTTCTCAGTTAAAAAGATCAAAAGTCTTTTTTTCCTTTGGGTGTTGGATTCTGAAAGGAATAAGTATTTACTTTTGCAAATTCAATAAGAAGAATTCCTGACATGGAATATAAAATAATTCCATGGGAGGAAGGGAAATAGGACATTTATTTCTATTTGTATGTTGTCTCTGAGAAGTTATTAATATGACCTTCACATTTTTATCTGAGGAGAAATATTTAGTGGGATAAATCAGTAAGTCATTGAATGTTGATACCATGGCTTGTCTATATCTAGTGCTCACCAAGTTTTGACTGCAGATCTGAAAAGGTTTCCAACTCCAGTCTGTTTTCTCCATCAACCCATGTGTTGTTCTGGAGAATGCTAATTTTGTCTTTTTTAATTTGTGCTGGAGTTTCTCATATAATTCAGCTGCTTTGCCACTATTTTGAAACATTTATAGGAAAAAAAGAGGAGAAAAAAAAAGCCTCAATAAACAAATTCTAGCAAGAATTTGTTTCTGTGTTCAACTTTCACTGTTTTTTGTGTAATCAGTAAAAGAAAATGTCTGGAATGTGGCAACGCCTACTCAATGTGCGTGCATATCATTGTATCCACCCATAACAAATCCGTCAGAAATGCCAGGGTGATGAGGAATGATTAATGGTAGGAGCTACTGAAGTAAACAGCCATACAAGTAGGAATAATTGTAGGACTTAATTTTGCATGGATTTCTGGCTGGTTTTATATTTTATATATGACCGTTTATATTTTATATATGCCTAGAGTACCACCATTTTTTTTCTTCTGAAAGGTAAGTGTCATAAATATTTTTGATTTCCAAAGCAAATACAGTATATTCTAAGGGTAATCGTGGGCATCATAATAGAATATGCTAAGTGGCTCACTGACTGATTTTCAAACTGAAGAAATGTGTAGTTTCGGAAATACTTATGGAGAATAAGTATATGAATATGGTCAAGATGATTCCTGTGTGAGAATACAGCTGACCAGAGCCTAAATCAATTAAAACTGATTTTGTTGTTGTAATACACCTTGCTGACACTGAGTCTCTCTTCTACAAGGCCACCAGATCATGTATTTCCTTTCTTAAAACCAATTCAGCCTATCCTAAAAAACAAAATTCCTTGAATTTTGTTGACTGTATATTTATAAGTTGTTCCTACTTCTCAGAGTGTAAGGCTATTACAGAAAATGCACCATCTTAATGTTCAGAAGTCTTCTTCTGGTTTTATTAAGAAATGCATTAGGGTATGCACATTTGATTTTATGACATTGCCCTTTACACTAAAAGTTCTCTGCGTCTTTCTAATTTTAACAAGCCAATACATTTATAGACTGTAATTGTATCTTCTCTTAACCTTCATTTTTCTAGAGTGAATGAGCTAAGCATTTTCCAGTTCCTCTTATAAGACTGAATTCTGTTCTTTTGATGATGATCTTGTTATCTTTTACAGCTTGAATTAATATTCCTTGCACATGCATTGTGATCTACCAAAGTCCAGATTAGGTTTTGTACAGTTGCATTAAAAGTGGAACAATACCAACTGATTCATTATAGTCATGTTTCCTTGGTTGTCCAGTAATTTCTAGTAGCATTAAACTATTCACCTTAGTCCTTCCATATACACTTTATAAGATTGCACTCTTTAATGTAAATCCTTTTTACTCAGTAAGTGAAGGACCTTGGGTATACCAGTAACTGTCATCCAATTTCTTTTCTCCATTTTCAGATGCTTGAATAAACACAGATAAAAAAATCAGACCTTATAAGCATGAATAAACCCCAGGTATTTTTTGTTTAAAATATTTGTCAAATATGGATGGATAATGTACTTTCAGTCAAACTACATTGCTTTCACATATATCTGTGTCTTGGATTACTTTTATCTCATAATTTTTTCTGAAAATTCCCAGATCTGCAGTTCTTGGGAACATTTCTCCCTCTGTTTTTGAGTAACTTTAATATTTATTCCTCTATAATCAAATAGAATAATATATTTGTATGTACATATGTATATATATGTATACACATATGTGTTTATATATACACACATATATACATGTCTATATGTTTTTATATATATATGTATATATGTGCACATATGTGTGTGTGTATATAGATATGTCCGTGCTAGTAAATTGTATAATAATCTTTGATCTTCCTTCTTTTACTCTTTATTTTCCTGAGACTTTGGCTTGTGGTCATTCAAATCAGAAATTAAAGCAATTATCACAAAAGAAGGTTTTGGTTTTCCATGTGAATCTACTTAAATTCCTAAAAAGTCTGAATGAAGAGGATAGAATAATTTAATTTCTTGGCGTCATATGATTATGCTGGATATCCAGACTGCACAGCCCAGCCACTTCAACACCAAATATCTCTGATACCTCTGCCTGATTAATGGACTCAATGCAAAGGAACAATGTATAGTTAAGTTTTTTATCCCTCCATGTGACTATTTTGTTTGCCACTGTTGTGAACACCTCTCCACACTCGTTTTTTCAATAGAGCAGTGATTTAAAGATCATGTCACTGCATTATGGATTGTTTGTTATGGATTTAAAAAAAAATTTTAAAAAGAGGCTGCTTTTATTATCTTTCAAAATTGCTATGTTTTAATACAGTTCAGAAAATTTCTAGTGTCCTACCAAGTTTAACTTTCAGGTTAATTCAAGTTTACTTCAGCTGGAAAAAAGTAATCTTTGTCCCTCTTTCCATCTAGTCTCTGAATGGGTATGAAATTTCTTGATTAGCATCTTTGCATCCACCTCAGATAGTGATTTGTTTTTCTGTTGTTTTCCTTTTTATGCAATTTATGCATTTAGAAAAGTCATATGCAACTGGTATATCAGCAGTTATATAATACTCATGGGACCTTACAATATTTGCAAATATAAATTGGGACTATAAGTCCACTGTAGATTTCCTGACTTCTCCTGAATTTAATTAAGAGGTAAAAAGGTGTGAACAATATTAATTATTACAATAAGTTGTTTTAACATTTTACAAAGTAAAAATACTTTTCTGATAAGTGGGGTATTTTCATATTATCTGTGGACAGGAGGGCAAAGAAACTGCTGTGATCAGAAGTGTCATATGATCTTTGATCTGTGGCCATCTGGACATGAATGTGACTAATGGGAGATGATCATATAAAGCAGCAAACAGAGATGATATTATTATTTTTATCATGTCTTTCTTTTTATCTCTCTATCCACTTAGTTGCAGAGGTTGAACCTCACTGAGATTGTCAACAAAGCGATTATTCCACTCATTGGTCAATGTGTGTTCACTTTCTGCTGATTGCTGCAGGGATCAATGCAGTGTATGCTGATCTTTTCTCAGGTTCATTTTTCCAAGGGCAGTTAGGTGTAATCCTCATAGCATGGTTCAACCCCAGCCAGCAGCCAAGTACCACGGTGCTGCTCACAGCCTCCATCACCCTGCATGCTGCGCTGGGGTGGGCAGAGAATCCCAACAGCGACAGTGCTTGTGGGTTGGCATAAAGGCAGTTTGATAGATAAAGCAAAAATCATGCATGCAAGTAAACCAAGACAAGGAATTCATTCACCCCTTCCCGGGGTTCTATATGCATAAAGCTTACTGGGGAAGACAAATGCCATCACTCTGATCATGTTCCCCAGCCAGCTCCTTCCTTCTACCCTAATATACTGAGCATGATGCCATATGGTGTGGAATGTCCCTTTGATCAGCTGGGGACAGCTGTCCTGTGTCCTCTCCCAGCTTCTTGTGTACAGCTCTTCCCTGGTGGTGTAAGATAAGGAACAGAAAAGCCCTTGACTCTATGCAACCACTGCTCAGCAGTAACAAAAACATCCCTGTGCGGTCAAAACCTTCCAGCACAAAATCAAATCCAACCCCACAGGGTACTATGAAAAGAAATAACTCTATCCCAGCCAAAACCAGCACACCTCAGTTCATCTGTTCCATAATAATAGGTCATAACTTATGATTAATAGTTTGGAAGCCGTTGAAATAATAATTCACACATAGGGAAAATTATGCACAAGGAGTGATAGAAATTTTCCTCTCTCCCTTATGAAATTATTGTAGTAGATGCTATGGTTTGTGTGATTTTTTTTAAATTTATATTTTTCTGATAACTTTAATTTTGTCTTTTTAATTTATTAAAGAAGGGCATATATGTGTTTTCACACACTTAGAGGGGAGGTTCTATTCATAGATGGATCTGGGCAGAGATGGAAGGAATTGCAAATCAGTGGGTTCTCTGGAAAAAAGCCAAACTTTTGTCTTCCATTTACTTTAGTATGTACCTACAGGCATGCCTTATTGCTGAAAGAAATAAATACTATTAAAAAAAAAAACAATTTGGGTCTTTCACCAAAAGTTCTTGCTGTTATTTTATGATGTGAAAAATGTCTTTTAATTGAAATTAATCTCTGGAGGGTAAAATGACCTAAGGCAGTATTTGCAAGAAGTGACTTTATATAGCATTCTGAACTGTATATAATGAAATAAATCAAATTATACTGAACATAAACAGAACCCCATGGCAACTCTCAGTACAATGCTGCCTGTGAAAGGATTCTAAGGAAGATAAGATATATTGGCTTTATCCAGTTACAAACCTCTGTTTGGATCAAAGGCTTTTGAGAAAATTGAGATATAGACTTGTATTTGCTTGAGCTGTACTATTTTACTTGAAAATATCAAGAACTAAATCTATATACCTGTAAAGGACAATAAAAAATAAATATTTCTGTAGCAGTTTAAGTTATCAGTTTTCAGGTGTTTTTCTGTTTGCTTGCTTGCTTGTTTCATTTTTCATTTCAGTCATATTTAAGTAATGATGGCATGGTTTATTTTCACTTTCTCAGGGATAAGAACCTGTCTTACATTCATAAATTGCAGTTTGAGTATCAGCTTCTCTTAAATTCTGAGCACACTGTAAGGAAGGAATAATAGGATACTTTTTACAATAGCATCCTTTTATGAGGCTCAAATTCTGTTTCCAAGGCATTTGTAAAATACAATACCAAATCCATAAACTCAGGCTAATCTAATTGTAAGATGTTGCTTATTTATATAGCAATTAGTATATTCATATATTTATGAGATTTAGACAGTCCTTTTTTGACCTTAATTAGGTATGAAGTAAGGTTTTTAGATGTATGTGAATTCTAGAAGTTTACAAATAAATTCTGTGATATATATTTTTCAACTGCTGATGAATAAACTTGAAGGTGATTTTTTTTAGCAATGTAAATATAAATATTTTCTTGTTTTGCAACCTTTACTTTTCTGGTTAAAGATAAATACTGTTCTGTCTTGGTAAATTGAATCATTGAAATTTGCCAATCATGATGTGAAAAATAGTTGCGGCATCCGCATACATAAATACTAATTGTTCTCCTCTTTGTGGGAAGGAAATTCTATATTGACTTTCTCACTGAATAGCATCTTTCACAGAGTATAGGAAGATGATTTAAGTCCAGTTATAATTTGTTCTGAAACCCTGTAATGATTCATAGCTTCAGTTCTTTCCGTGTAAGCCCCAGTGTAGACATTCATGTTCCAGAATGTGTCATATCTTGATTTAGTTTAAGCCAGCTAAAAATGACTTAAATCAATATAATGCAGTGTTAAAGTTAGGAGTGTTTACACAGAGGCTTAAAATATCAGTAGTATTTACACTGAAATTTCATGCAAACTGTATACATAAGACATCATTTGTAAGCTTTACAACCAGTAAAAACTTCCACAGCACTGTCTCGTTTCCCAGTCTATCTCAAACCTATTGCACCTCAACCTGTTCCTGTTTCATTTAGGAGTTGAAGGGACACATTTGAACATGATGTGAGAAGACTTTCCTCTCAGAAAAGCTTTTGTGCCTGGGAGAGGGCACTCTGAATCAGCTGGTGGTGCTCCTTCACGGTTTTTTTGAACTGTGCAGCTTCCTTTGCAAGGATGAGGGGGAGGCGCTCCTCCTGTTTTCTTTTCGACACAAATGCATCCTGGGCTGTGATTGACTATCCCCTTAATTAAGTATAGCTATTTTCACTCTGTTTTGAAGCATATCTAATCTTCCATACCTGTGTGAGATGGGTATTTTCTTGCCATGTGCTTTGTGTATTATTAATTCTGCATGGGCGTTACTGACTCCATTCAAAGCCAGACACTAGGGAATGGGTTGAAAAAGCTGGTTCATGGCAGTGAATATTATTTTCTTTTTTGTTGCTCACAGTTTTTGTTTGTTAGGAATGGAGAAATAGAGAAGTTTTTATAGAGGAGGGAAATGAAATTATCATTGAGAAGGGAGAAATACCCTGTGAAAAGAAATCAGGCAGTTTAAAGCAATGACAGAATAAGAAAATATAAAAAGTGCCTAAAGTATGGCTTATCCCCTATACAGTGGTAAAGAAATGATTTATCAACATGTCTTTAATTAATTCATTTTACATGGGTGGAAACTATATCTCTAAAAGCTCTACGGAAGTTCATGCATGCAAGGAATTTTTCTGTGTGATACATGAATGTTGTTCAAGAAAGAAAACAGTAACCTTTTTTTAAATCATTATGATTGAGTTCTGAATCAACTTACTTCACTGAGTGTCCCAGAAGTCTTTCTTAGAATTAGAGTCTCAAACACAGTTTATTTTCCCTAGGTGATAAGTAAGAGAAATAGATGTGCACATTTTATGTCACGTTCAGACCATGCAAAAAAATTGTATGATCTATTGTCTTAGTAGGAACAATTGAGTCACTTCCATAAAATCCCAAGTATAAATCTAACCAAGACTTCTACAATGTGGTATGTTGACTTAATCTATTTGGGAGTCAGGTTCTTTTCAGCACAGAACCATCATGAAACAACAAAATAACCCTGAATGAGGTACTGAAAATTTACATCCTTTAGGAAATTCTGGATATCTAGATGAGCCTGCAGAATGCTTGCTTTTTATTTTTCATAGCATTATGCAATCGGAAGGAGAATCCAAATAATTCAGTTTTAGGCATCACTCATGAGGGAACAGTAATAACATGAGTTTTTCAAATTTTCACATTTGCGATGTGAAATAATTTGACCTTGCTGGTTCTGTGAGGGACAAGAAGAATGGTGAAAGTAAGGCTTTATTTAAATACAATATGATGAGAGATGAGAGAATTTGTCCTTTCATGAGCATGTAATCTTTGCTGTGGAAACAGAGAAATCGCATCAGACTGAGAAAGAGTATTTTTAAAGGAGAAAATGGAATGTAGTGATATGTACACTGACAAACTACAAGAAAGCAAAACCAAATCAATTTGAAGAGTCAAAAATGTTTTTTAAAGTTTTGAGGCTGCTGAGCAGGTTGCTGAGCTATAGTAGAATGTTTTAACAACAAAACACTGTGCTACTAGTAGATAAAAGGTCAGTCTTTTCTTCCGTGGCCGTTGTGTGGTAGGAACATGGTCAGGTAATAGTACTGTGTGATGTTAGAGGCAGGATGAGAAACAAACCGACGCTTACTTCAGCACATCCTCAAAACATTCCATGCCTTTGAAACCTGGGGTTAGATGGTCTTCACAGGTCCCTTCCCACCTCAAAGATTCTCAGCGATTCCCAAACACAGAATGAAAGTTGTTCAGTAATGGATCATAATGTGTAATTGTGTTTAAACTCCAGGCAGTTCCTCAGTGGCAATTTCAATACTTGTTTAACAATAGGATTATTGATTAGTGCTGTTATTACTTTTGTTATGAAAACATCTGTATGAGGTTGTTGTCACTGTTATATACATTTTATAAAAAGTTCTGTCCAATGTTTACACATACAAATATAAAGTATACAATGAATTACTCTTGCCATTTTACAGGTGGAAAACAGAGGCCAAAAGATAAAATCCTTATGCTCAGTGCTTTTTTAAGCATAATGCCCATTTCCACCCTTGGTGACCCATTTGAAACATTTGGGTGAATTACAAAGAGAACCTCTTTAGTCAGAGTCGCTCTGTCGCCAGTTCCTCTTCCAACATCCCTTTCCCTGAACTCTGTTTGAGTGCAGAAGAGGAAGTGACTTATGGTAGTTGCCAGCATACACAGGGCATATGTGAGTGTGAGCTCTCTGTGCTTGTTGGAACACCTCAGCTAACTGCTGGTAAAGTTGGATTAATATTCAGTGCCAATTGCTTCTGTGATATATTAAAAAACACAAAACAGATTAAGAATTCTTTTTCGTAAAGAATTCCCTTAACAGTTTACTATGAGGTGGTTGTAACATCTGTAATTATAGAGTAATCTTCACTGCCACAAGTAAGAAAAGTATGTGATCTAGTTTGCAGACTGAAATCTACTGTTGCCAAAGGTAGTTCATGTCATCCTTGGCCAGGATAAACTACTAATGGCAGGCAAAATATTTGAGGTTAATTTAAAATCTAGTAATTTGTAATAATAAATTGTAAGATGATATATACCTTCTGTTTTTTGACAGAGTGGTTCTCATAATTTTAACGGTACAATTAGGCCAAATTCTGATCTTCATGCAGCACAGGAGAAAAATCTCTTTCTACAATGAAGTTTTCAAATGATCCTGCTGATTAACAGCAGGATTTTTTTAGTTTTCCCTTATATAATAGTAAATTAAGCTGTGGTATAATCTGTGACTGTGAATGTGTCTGATGGGTTTTTCTCTCTTGTCTATTTTTGTCCCCTGATTATTCTCATTTATTATGGAAGATGAATAATATATCAGTGGTGTAGGTGTATATATAAAGCATTTTTTTGCTGCTTTAAAGAATGACTTTTTTTTTACTTTTATATTTTATTTCCTATATGTTGTATTATTATATTTTTTATAGGATTCAGTGTTTCTATTTCTATTTTTATATTTCATAAATATGAAAAAGAAATTATTTTTAACATCTATGTCTAAATAGAAATTCTTTCTGATGATAAGAAACTACTAGACCCCTCCAGTTAAGTTTAAAGTGATGATTTTGCTTTTCCAGGTACCAAAACTAATCTATCTTATAGACATAGAAAGCAGTCAGCAGACAATTTACAGTTAATTAATAAACCCACTGGATCACAGTAAGCTAATAAAGGCAAGTGACAATGTGTCTTTGGGATAGAAAAATGACTCTTAGGAGAAAACAAGATACAAGTATTCAAAACATTTATTTTAAATCCTCACTGCATATTAACTAGATACATCCATTTTAGTAATTCAGAAGTATTATCTATGTAGCGGATGTGATGCATAGGAGAAACTGCAAATATTGCAATATCTCAATTTAAGGAATGTTACTGTGTTTTTATCTCTGAGTTTTCCCTCACGCATTGCCTCTGAACACATAAGAAACGAGCCCGCTGGTATTCATGTGATTTCATATTTTCTGTGGAAGTATTTGATGTTTGTCATGAACTTGTCAAATATGATCTGTTGATTAATTAGAGACCACCCTGTTTACTATCAGATGTTTTTTTGCTTCAAAGGAGAAATTACATTTCCAGGTATTTGAATAGCTACATTGTGCAAAATTAACATAGTACACACCCGCCTTAAAATTTTGTTTTCCTCGGCGGACTAACTACTACTATAAAGTAGTAGTTCCTATAGCTGCTATAAAGTAGCTCCAGATTAACAAAATATATAAGTAACCATTGATGACTGTCACACATATATAAAACTGTCGTGGAATCAGTACAATGAAAAGCTTGTCCTAGGGGATTAAAAAAATACTGTTCAGATCTGCAGCTAGTAGGGAAGATTTATGTGTGTCATGTTGATGATACTCGACATTTAATTCCTGTCAGGAAGTATCTCTACTGTCACAGAGAGTTTGTGCACAAAGAATTTCCAAGTTCCCAGGTGCTCCCTAGCATTGCTTATTTGGCCTTGAATGTAAAACTCCTGCCAAGTGCTATAAAATGGCATAAACATTTGGAAACCCTACCCAAAATAAAATAACTAGCTGCATTTCAATGTATGCAGTTCAGAAAAGGATAGTGATTTTTCTTTGTCTTTGAGTTCTGGTGTGAATTGGCAAATGTTTGTCTGGTAAATGAGATAATGCCAGTAGCATAGACTACCCCCTTTGTGGTGTCTCAAGAACAGATTCCACATTATTATTAAAATTATTGTTGATTAAGAGAAGCAGAACAGAATATAACTCCAAGTCAAAACCAGATGAATTCTCTTTAATTTTCTTTGTTTATAGATTGCATGTTTAAGGTGGTCTGCCTAAGAAATTTCAACTGTTTGCACTTTATACATGTTTTTATTTCATAATTGTTAACAAGATTTTTATGTTCATTCTAAAGCACACTATAATCTCATGCTCTGTCGGTATGAGACACACCACAACATGAAATGCTTTTTTTTCCCCTTAACATGTACAGGTTGCCAGAAAAAAAAGGAATGTGCAATGGAGATTGTTAATACAGACATATCCTAAGACACCTGTTGGGAAAATAAATGCACATCCCTTTGACATGAAGGACAATTAACAGTGCCATATATTACTGAGGACAGGTAAACTGAAAATTACTTTCCTTCCATTCTTTCATTCATTAATAGTGTGTGTCTATTAAGGCCTGCTATTACTTTCGTTCCGAACTTTGTTCTTGCCTGTTCATTTATAACTTTTCATACATTCACACAAGATTTTATAAGAAAAAAAGTTTATAAATGGGTGATTGGTTATTAGTGTTTACAACAGATCTCAAAATGACTTTTAAGTTTGAAACTCTAGGTTCTCCACTGATAGCAGATGCAAATTATAGGGAATGAATTTATTGTGACTCATCTCTGTCAGTCTTGTAGTCGTTTGTTTGTGCTTAATGCATAAAGTAGAGCTAAGCATTAATCATTAACAGTCAGAGAAGTCTGCGTGCATTCCAAGGGATTCGGGGTGCAATAAACATGGAACTTTTTATTAGAACATTAGCGTGTGCTGATGGGAGCACAGTCCTGTGTTTTGTACTTGTACAGAGGAATACCAAATCATGAGAGAAATTTAGGGTACAGAAAATTTTTCAACCTGATTTTTTGTTTTGTTGCCTTTTTTGTGCGGTCATGATTGTGAAAAGGGAATTCTGATGGCTACCAGCACTGGAATGGGAATTTTACATTTTCCTTTTTCATGTATATAAATAGATTTTGAAAACTTTTCTGGGGTAATAATCAGTTTTGATTTTTCTTTTTTCCTTGTAAAAGCACTTTTGAGACTTTATCCTACATGCAAGTACGCTATTAAGTAAGAATTATTTTGTGTTTTGAGTTCCATAACCATCCAGATCTTAAAAAAATCTTTCAAGTTAAAAAAGCCAATCCTGAAAAAATTAGAAATAATGATACTAAAAGAATATCAGGATTTTTTCAATTATCTTTCTTACCCCCCAAAGAAGGATAATCTCTATAAATCAAAGAAGAATATGGTTTTCTTTTAAAAAATAATTTGTTTTCTTTTTAGTATTTTCAAATAGAAAATATATATGTATAGAAAACCATTTTACTGAAGGGCAGTTTTTAGTATGCCTTATTGTAGAATGTTACTCTTTTTTTCTAATAATGCTACTAGAAATTACTGGGCAGTGGTGACTGTCATGTTTTGGAGACTGCTGAGAGGTGTTTTAAGAAAGTTTTTGGTGTGTTGGTGCAATAAAATTGGATAACTTGTAATGAGGGTGACGAGCTAAATTAGAATTAGTTTTCATTGGTTGGTATTTATTTAAAGGCAAAAAAAAAGAAAATAAATTTTCAAAATAAATGTGAAAGCACCATGGAAGTAGACTTGTCTGAATTGATATTTTGTTCTCTTCCCTGTAGGAAAAAAAGAATTAAAACTAATGTGTTACTGGAGGTATTTGTTCTATTACGGCCACTTGTCTATGAGAATTCATATCTAAAAATCTGTACACCACCTGCAGAGTGGAATTCTGCTCATTTATTTTTGTATGTCTTAGAGCTTCAGATTTTTGTTGGTTGGTGGGTATTTTTGGTTGGTTTTGGTTTTCCTGTTTTGGTGTTTTGTTTTTTGGTCACTATATTAAATTACTCAAATCATATGTTTGGGTACAGATAGTATCACTTTCAGGCTTATATTTACAGAAATATTTTTTAAAATACATTCTGGGATTGCTTTTTTGCACTGTAGGAGAGAACTGTTGTCTGTGGATTAAAATTGACATTCTACAAATCTCTATTTGAAATGTATAGGTTTTTATAATTTTGAGGAAGCACAAGTGGCATATATGGTGTTTGTATTATCTAATTACCCATACTCTTAAATTCTGAATAAGATTAGCAGTTGTATTGGGGTTGCCTGGCGAGGCTTTGGTAGCCGGAGCGTTACAGGGGTGGTTTCTGTGGGAAGCTGCCAGAGCCTCCCACTGTGTCTGATGGAGCTGATGCTGTTGGGCTCCAGGATGGACCCACCACTGAGCCCTCAGCCATGGTGTTAGCACCTCTGAGATAACAGTTTTAGAAAAGGGATTAAAAAATCCACCTGCACAACAGGCAGCAACAGTGACAAGGGAGAACATATGAAGGAAAGAGCTCAGCAGACACCGAGGTCAGTGAAGAATGAGAAGGAGGAGGTGCTCCAGGCACCAGAGCAGAGATTTCCCTGCAGCCTGCAGTGGAGCAGATCCACCTGTCCAGCTGAGGAGGGAAGTGATAGGCAGGCTTCAGAGACAGCTGGTATCCAGCCAGGGTCAATCCACTGCAGCTTGCCATGATAATGCAGGGATTTATTACACCAGTAATCTACATCTCATATGATAGGTGTGCACATTCTCCAGGATCAACAAAACTTACTATCTAATATTGAACATAAATTTTACAAGCCTATAGCATTTAAAATACAGCTCACTAAATACACTTGTTATGATATGGCACTTTTTTTTAATGGGTGACTTGGCTTTAAATACCCTCTGTGTTTAAACATATTTTATTGTGATGGAAGCAGAAATTGGAATTTATGACAGATTTTAATGCACAAAAAAAAAGGTAGATTATATGTACTTTAATAATTCCTTTATAAAAGTGTTAACAGCAGAAAGCAACTTTATCTTCTTCAGCTGGTGTAACTTGAGGAATTGAAAGGTGATAAACTTGAAAATTTTCATATCTTTTGAACAGCAATAGGCTTATGTAAAACTAATCTGCTTTCTGAATGAATTGGCCCATCTACAATTTATTTAGAACAGAACAAATCTTTTTAAATATGTCTCAGAAAGCCCTTAGGTTGATCTATACCTTCCATCACTTAGGAGGTAAATAGAAATGCCTTTGTAATTGTGTTATTATGGGTCAAATTCCAGAATTCATCTCAAAGTTTTAGACAACTAACCTTTTTTGAGGGAAGATAAGGCAAACATTCCAAATAATGGCCATTATAAGCCATCAAAGGATGACGTATAAATAGCATTTATTTTCAGAATTTCATACTCATGTTGGGTAATGAATTGGATCCACTAAACCTTTGTCCTCTCAGTTTGTCATCTGCATCTGCAAAATTTCCTTGGAGCTTTTCCCCAGGAAAAGGATGAGAACCAATGCACTGTCAGAAAAGCAGACACAATGCTTGAAGGTTCTGCAGGCTTCATGTACAAAACAGCAATTGAAAATAATGGATCAGTACTTTACAGCTTTGTGACTTTGTCATCCAGATCGTACAGTCCTCAAAATCCTCTGATATGAAGCATGAAAAATGTTGTCAATATTTACGCTTTAATGTGCTCCAAAGGATCAGATTGACCAGGAATGTACTATGCTTAAAGACTGATGCTTGAAAAATCTGAAACGGTAGCCTTGCAATCATAAATTCATATATCCTTAACTTCTTGGAAAATAGTCCTTCCTGCATAAGATTTTCTAACTGACTAAATTTCAAAGCAACAGCTATTTTAGTAACAGCTTCTATTCTTAGGTGAGAAATGTTAAAAACTTCAGTATCAGTGGTTACTGCTACTCTTTAGCTTCTCATACTTAGAAGCAAGAAGAAACTAATTACTGTGTGACCAAAGAGGGAGGGCAAAAATAGCAGAAGTACAGAAGTCCAAATGTCAAACGCAAAAAGCTAAAGCAAATATATTTTAAAATATTTGAAACACTTTTGTGTCACCTTATGTGACATTCAAGAGGAATGTTATTCCAGTTGTTATTCCAGAATGTGAAGAATTGACTGGAAGTGCTCAGTTAGTCTTCAAGGAACTGACCTGCCATCAGCAGGTGAAGGTATTTTAGAAAATAGTATAAATTCTTGCAGCCACTAGATGATGACACCTGCTTCTTACTGTTCATCTGCAGAAAGGTGAATCTGCTTTCTGCTAAGGGGCTGGCTCACTGATTCTGCTGGCACATTTCACTGATGTGAGTGTGGGATTATGTTCTCTTGAACTTTCACTTAATAACATTCAACAACAGTAAAACTTTATCCTGGTCCTCAAAACATCCTATATTTGTGGTTAAAACTTTTCCCATGGGTTTTCTTCCTTTTCAGAGACATCATTTGCCACTGAATCCATGTCCTTCAATATGGTTTAAAAATATCTAGAAAACTTGGACTGTATTTGAATTATAATGAAATGTGAAAGCAGGGAATTCTGAAATGTTTCAGGGTATTTGAATTTTTAACTTCATATAATTTTAAATTAAAAATTGAGCTATAATAATTGTATTTAAAAAACAACAGAAATACCTCTCAATATGTAAACATATGTTGGATTATAGGATGTCCTGTAAATATTAAAATTAATTTTTTGGGAAGAAAATAATTAGAGCAATGGAAATATTATAAGCATTAGTATTTTACATCCATCTTATTTTCTTTATGTTGTATTTTTTATGTAGTCCAAGAGGACATTTTCACAAGTGAAAATTGAAGCAGAATTCCAGTTGAGATAGATGAGATTCATGTTTCGTGTTTCCCACAGTGGCTAAAATATTCAGGATAAATCTGTAGGTATTGTGTGTTCCCTAAGGCATATGAAGTTTGTGGCCATCTCTACTTCTGATTGAAGGTGTGAACTGCATTGCCTGGACTATACTGTGCACTACACTGCCCACGTTCTGACAATAACATGGACTCAAGTGACCATTCCTCTTCACTCTTCCTGTTGCCATCCCAGGTAGTTTTCAGGTGAAGCTATGTCATTATGTTGCTTGTCAAACGTTGTACTTAGAATCTCCTACAGTCTATAATCCCTGTGGAAGGACATCACACTGTTTTTATGGAAGACTCCTCTCAAGTTTCCATTTGCCAGGAAACAAATAGCACTGTTTAGGAAAATGATCAGTACTGCTAAAGCTACTGAATGTACTAGGTTTAGAGCTTTTACAGTTCTTAATAATTCCTAATTTCTTTAATTCACAACTCCCTCACCACAGTTCAAAAAAACAAACCAAACCAGTGAAAATAAAGCCATGCATTTTAACCTAGATATTATAACAGGCTCCATCTTGGAATGTAGCAAAATAGTCTTATGATTTTTTTTCTCTTATTGGTCTGCACATAGATGTCTTACAATTTGAGATCCAAACCACTTGAATGCATAACTTCTTTCTCTTTCGTATATACATCTCTTTTATTTCTTCTTTCTATTTTATTTGACCCACAACCCTTCATATTTCCAATGTTGCAAAATCATGGGATGCCAAAACTTAGAGACTCAGGAATAAAAATTTCCCACATCATGGGAGTGACGATTCCTGAAATAAATATAAAGCATTGGAGTCTCTGTCATAGCTTATGAGACAGTATTATAGACTGTGAAGGTGAATTAATGAGCAAAGGGGAGGGTATAAAGGAAGATCAAAGCTTCATAGTTAAGTGTATTATCATGGGAGCATCACGCAAAATGGTATATGATGAAATGATTAGTTGCAAGGCTAAAAAGGTCTTTAAAAATATTATCTTCTACTGTCTTGATTCACAAATCTGGCTTCATGTGTGCGATTTAATGAAAATTAAGTGCTCTCAAATCACTGATACTAGCAGGTCTCTATATTTTATATAAGTTATTTTGTCTTTAACTGTCTTGTTAGAAGTCCGCATTCAATTGAAACTGAAGGAATTAATACAGAAAGAAATGGGTATAATTTTCAGTGAACACTAGAAATAGATGTAAAATTGTTTGAGTTGTATATGAGAACCCCCTGAGCAAGGCTGACATATGGCTGGTGATATCCTGTAGGGAACTGTAGAATGCAAGGTGGTAATGATAATCCTTCTTAGAAAATAAAGGTCACAAGTGATAGCAAGTGCCAAGAAAGCATCAGGGATTTTTTTAGAGCCTACTGGGTCAATAAAACCTCAGTAGGCTCATGTATTTCTTTAACTGTAAAAAAAACCTATTCAATTTGGATTTGGGACTATAACAGCTTATGAGTGAAGTAGGGAAAACAGTTCTTCCTACCCTGAGCCAATGCCTGTTTCTTCTAGGGGCATATATTAGTTTTAGGAGGCTATGCATTGGAGCCATTGACCTGATTTCCCAGCTGTGTTTATTTCCCAAAAATCCAAAGTCAGTAGAAGCTAAGGCAGTAAGCATTTCAGGGAATCAGTTCCTATATTTTTATATATGGTTACTATTATGGATAAATAAAATAAATTTCTGAATATTTCATATACTATATAAAAGCATATTTCAAATTAACATATATTTAGAGAAGTTTTGTATTAATAAGTGATTGATTGAAGTAACTGGAAGCTCACTTTTTTTCCTTCTAGATTATTCTATTCATTTTATATAGAGAATTATGAAAAATAATTCTTTTTACATTTTTTAATGGTAGTGGTGATCATTCCAGCTTCTGAATGATGGATATTGATATGGCAAAAGTTATTTTTGTCAACAAGTTAGCTCCAAGCACAACTGGTATATACTTGACTTTTAGGGAATAGAAATTAAGTCATGTTATTGATGCAACTGGATAAGTGTTAAGGCATGTAAACAGAAGAAACTAAAGCAGAAGAAAGTATAATAGGATTACTATTAACTATTTTGCACATGGAGGATTTCAGGTTTTCAATTATGTCTTTTCAATCTAACACTTACTAACCCGCTTATTTCTCTGTTGTAATTGACTTCAGAAATATATGTTGATTTATGTGTAACCCATGCAACTATATAGAGCAATATGAAAATGTTTGTGATATACTGAGTTATGAAAAAAAAATAAAGACTGCATATAATAATAATGCTGGAAAATTATTTAATTAGCTATACTAACTTTTAGCTATACTAACCTTTATTTGGAATTCAGTTACTTTATTGTGTCTCTCTATCAAACATCTGCTTGTTTGTGCTTGGAAAAAATTTGCCCCTACCTTACCAAATATAATAGACTGAATTTGAAAATACAGGGGTTTTTTTATGGTGAAGTTGCCTCCTGGGTTTTTTTTTTGTCCCATGCAGGCTTTCCTTCCAGACCAACCTTTGTGTTTTCAATAAATTTGTCACAAATGTCTTTACAGCTGACTTGTTCACAAGGTCTCTTTACATCTTTACTTTTCAGGGTACATGGAATGGTTTTCTTTGATGTGCAAACTGCCGCTATACAGAGATCTATTATTCTCTAGATTGGTAACTTCCTGTACTTTGTCTGCTGTGTTGCTGTGTTCTTGTTGCGCAGCATTTACTGTCCAGTTCACCTGTACTTATAAAAAGTTAGCATGATGCAGCTTGTATCTATACCTGCACTACAGGAACTACTTCTTACCATGGCTGCCAACAGAATTAGTATCGTTGCTCATAATTCACTGCTCATAGAGATTTTTGTGTTTCTAATTTTTATATAAATTGCATTGATTTGGGAAATTTGATGACTTATGATAGATAAGCTTGTGAATACCTTCATTTCAAGACTCATTCTGTCTATATGATTTAACTTTAACTAACTTGAATTCACTAAACTACAGTTTAACTATCCACCCATCCATCAGGCTTTATGATGAATTTTTGCACTATGGGACTCATGTATGAAAGTTACAGGGTTGGGGTTTTTTTAGACATATGGGTAACAGCAACAAATTTATTAAAAAAAATAACAAATTACTGATTTGAATTCTGTGAATTGTATATGCCTGGAAAAATACTGGACTCTAACTTTATAGAAATATTTTAGTGTCCACTAATCTATTTGTCCTGTTTCCAAATGTAAGGTTTTAATCCACTAGGCTTCTTACGTCTATATAATCTGTACTATATTATTTGATAAATCCTCAGAATAAAGTCTTACATTTCGTGTTAGTATCAAAGTACAGTACTCTGTTATATTTTAGTATTATTATTAATCTGGTTCCTCTTATTTCTTGACAAATGAGAGCTTGCTCAGTACGGTTAGGATTCCTTGTTAACAAGTTGATGGCATTAGATAAATCTATGTTTCTTTAGCAGTTTCATTAATAGGAAATTCTCAGATTCTTGTAGCTTTACAGATTTGCACCATAAAAACTTTGTTTTTTGTAAAAACCTTTGTAGAAATAAGTAAGGAATTTTATACCATAATGTTGGCTGTAGTACTTTTTCTGGGTTACTACCCGTAGGACTGGGAAAATCACTCATGAGATTATTCCCGCAATTATACAGAGCTATAGATCTAGCAAAGTGCATACCTTATATAACAAAACAAGAAGAAACTAAAATAGCAGAGTGGAGAGAAGAGTGAAGAAAAGTAATTTCACAGTGGTTTTGTGAAATGCAGCACTGTATTCACTCACATTTGATAATATGGCAGGCATACAGCTCCTCACTCTGTCATCTGTCCTTCACAACAGATGCATGAGGTGTATGTGGACAGCATGTGGACCTATTTCAAATCAGTATTCTGTAATTCTAATTATTTTTCTAGTGCTCTGAGCAGTTCCCCTCTCATTGGATTAGGCAATCTGCAATCCTTTAGCCTCTGGTGATACCAAGACTGACTGTGAAACTGAGTCTAATTATGGGGAGGCTGGTGCAGCTTTTTAACATTAGAATTCCT
Organism: Cardinalis cardinalis; assembly: GCA_014549065.1. Lineage (NCBI taxonomy): Eukaryota > Metazoa > Chordata > Aves > Passeriformes > Cardinalidae > Cardinalis > Cardinalis cardinalis. The sequence continues at coordinate 11,847,022 of JACDOX010000008.1, forward strand.
TTCAGAGTAACAAGCAGGTGGGATCATGGGGAAGAAATGAGTGCTTTTGTTCAGCTTTTGCATTTGCATGCTCTTTTTTGTTAGATATGTAAAAATTTAATTGATGTAAATTAAGGATTGTCTTTATGGAACCTTAGCTTAATAAACAACCTGTGCTTCCTAAATTATTTTACAAAGCAAGATTTAGGTTCATTACACTTCCCTAAAGCTTCAGGCTCTGCCTTCTTTTTTTTTTTATTTTCAATCACAAATGCAGGTTAAGTCTTCTATCAAGGGTGAGTTTAGTCCAGTGTCACTGGATTTTTATGCCCTTCACTGGCAGTTGAAAGGTCCCTATATTTAGAATAATAGGGAATCAGAGTGTTCTGAGGAAAAGACAAATCATGAGAGGAAGACAACAAAACTGCAGGTTTTGTCATGGTGTGGACTGTGGTAATGGCTTTTAGATGTCATGCTATCAAAGTGGATCCAAATGCAAGGAAGAGGGAGATGAGGGTAGTAGCATCTCGTGTGAGGCTGATCAGTGTGTCTATTTCATTTGCCCAAGTTGTCTTCAGATCTATTCCCATTCATGTTATTCCAGAAAGAGCTTAGGAGGTTTCTTCCTCCAAAGAAAATTTGCTTTAATACTTAAGAATTTATGAAATGTTTGCATCACTTTAAAATTTTCATGCTGTTACTGGGTTTTTTGAAGAGTGTGGAGAGTAAAACTGTAATGCTCTGTTCTAACTTTAGTCTCCTTTCCATTCAGATATGAGAGGGAGTTTTCATACAGCCACTGTGCTGCTCACTTATTTTGTGGTGGATGACAGTGGTTACATAAAAGGTATTTTTTAATTTTATTCTAAAAAAGGGTCACAAATTTTCTGATCCTGGTGCGACCAGCGCCAAAATCTTCCTGTGTCTGAGCTGCAAGATGTATACAGTGTACCTCAGAAAACTGACATTAGCAGAGTAGCTCATGGGTGGAAGACCATAACAGCTTCTTAGGGGTTTTCCTCTGAGACAAAAACACCATTAAATTAGCATAGCCATACAAGAAGGAATAAAATGTTTAAGTGGTGGGTAACTATTTTTTGAAAACTTTCTGTAAAACAGCACAGCTTTCCTAAAGTCAGTAGAGCAGGGCAGATTTAGGCCATTTGAAAACTTATTACTTATATTTTAGAAATTAAAATTATTTGTCAATAAGGATGTTGGCTTGACCATGGTTTCATTGTACAGATGGGATTGAGATAAAATTCCTGAAGACACTTTCCTTTTAGCAAATGCATGGCAAGTCTGTTTTGATCTTACTGGGCCCATTTAATCATTACTTTTTGCTGCTGCTGCTAAGAATGGTGCCCATTTTAGTTTGACTGGTGATTTTTCTGAACATCAGTCTGCTATGCACTGTGCTGAGATCCACCAAATTTATTTCAAATTACAAGTGAGAACATCCCACCCTTTACTCCTCCACACACTGCTCTTAATATAGGGATTGTATTCACATCAAAGCTGTCAGAATGTTTCTGTGATCTCATTAGCTATACTTATTTCTACCTACAGAATATGTGAATCATCAACTGAAACAGCACTAAAGACCAACTGCTAAAACTCACATGGCTATATCTGTGCTGAGAAGCAATATCTTCTCAAGTCTGGAGATTCAAGTTGTTAAATGGCTAGCTCTGCAGACCTAAAAAGGGGTTAATTAATTTTTTGAGATGAATTTGGGCCTAGTCTTTAACATGGAAGTAAAAGTTTTAAATCCATAATAAGTAGTTTTATAATTTCATATAGCCTATAAGTAAAAACCCTGTCTGTTTATATAACACTGAAGAAATTGAACCAACATTATGTTTTAATGTTTGTGGACTTTTTTGCTCTGTTTTTATTTTCATACTTAAAATACAGAGTTTTATTTTACAACAGTGTGAGATAAATTAGATAGGTGGTACCAAACAGAAATTAGCTCAGTTAATTCAGCCAATTTCAATCCTTATGTATATAAACATTCACTGTCGGGGAGTGAAATCCTTTTAAATGAGAAAATGAAGAGAAATTGGACATAGAAGCTAGGTGTTAAATAAATGAGGTAGATACATTGGTGGTGGATGATGACAGGCATAAGATCTGCACAGCGAAAAATCAAAACTATTCTGATCTCCAGCTGCTGGGTACTAATACTGTTTGAAGGTCATTTTAGCAGCTCAAGTGGGAAGTGTGGTGACTGGTAACTAAAATCTGTAACAATCAGCAGCCATTTCTGGATGGGCTGGGCACATGAGTGTGTCAGCAAGTTGAGGCTGGTAGCTCTCTGAAAGTTGAGGATGCTGCCTCTACATGGATGTGAGAAATGAATCTAACAGAGAAAAGATAGAGAATTGAGACTTGGTTTGTTGGTCATCAAATTCTTCTAATTCTGTATCTTCTTTCTTTGCAGTTAAGGGGGAAAGAATTTAGAGACTTGACAAAGTGAGACTTTTTTCTTTTTTGAAAATTAATGTTAAGTAGGGGAAAACAGAAGACACTGCATCTTCTCTCTCTCCTTCATTGAAACATAGATATGCAATTGAAAAGCATTGTTTTTACAGAGGAGCTCCATGTGTCACTGCCACACATAACTCCTCTGGGCCGCTGCAGAACCAATCTAGTGGAATAAGTGAATGTCTGACCACTCAAAACAAATCTCACACCAGTGCACAAGCACACTCATATCCTGAATTGCAAGAGAAACAGCTTTTCCTGGCATAGCTTTTCAGGAGTTTGTGTCTGCATCTGTCGCACTTCAATACAATACCTTAGAACTAGGATTAAGGATTCCTACTTACACAACAGACAGTTCATCTTTCCAGAATTAAATACCTTTTTTTTTTTTTCTTTTTTGGGTTATAAAGTGCATGCAAATAGAGAAGTTAGTTTTGCAAGAGGTCATGTTTACAGCATAATTTCCCCTGTGATACTGTGGGGAATTTCCTAAACTCTCAGTCTGAGGTCCAAGTATGTCACATCAAAATTGCAAGTCCTTAATAGTCTCTTGCAATCATGTCAGCTTAATATCAGATGCTGGAAAATCTCTGGTAGATATTGAGTGGACAATCTTAATTGTTTCCACATCATGGTATATAGTTCTGAGGCAAATTTTCATAGGCCAAAAGGTAAAACTACTAAGTACCAATTGGGTGTGTAACTCCAAAAGGAAAAGTTAGTGTGTATATGCAAACCATGGAAACATTCTTCTCATGTAAATTGGCTGAATATTGTGAAGATTTGCATGAACAGTGACCTTTGAAAATCTGGTATTTCAGTATCATGAAGTCAAGTAATAAATTTTGTGATACAGTATAGCTGATTTAGCTGATTCTGTTTACTGCCAGTCTGCATATGTGTGTCTAGATCAAGGAACTGAGAATTTCAGTGCAAAGGCTTTGAATGTCCTGCAGTCAGCTTGTGTCCAGTCAGGCTGACTGCATTTGGAAGCCAGGGAGTAAGAAGGAGTTGGCAGTGGCAGCTTGCCACAGGCAAATGAAGAAGACAGCAGCATGAGCTTTGCGAGAGGATGGAGAGGAGTCTGTGGGAGGGAGCAGTCCTGTGACAGTCTAATATGTCTATTTTAATCTATTGTTTAATTTCTCTCATTTATCTATCTTGTCTCTGTATTATTTATTTAACTTATTTCTATTTTACTGTAAGCAGAGAGGCTGCAGTATCCAGAAAAACAGCATGAGAAACAGCCTCAGCCAATATAAATCAGTGTACTTCATTTGAAGGCAGAGAATCTGGCCATCAATATAATGTAGAGTTACTGGATTTTGATTTCTAGGAGGATTGACTGTGCACACACATCTCAGGCTAAAGTAAATGGGAGAGACAGGCTCAGTATCTCTGAAAATCAGGCCCGTGATTTCTAATAGGTCATAGGTATTTATAAAAGAAGGATTAAATTCTGCTGTATTTTAAAGCCTGTGAGCCCACCACCTTAGCCACAGTTACAGAGCTGTGTGTGCAAGCAGATGTAATTCAGTTTATGGAGAGTCCTGGTTTTGTTTTTTGTGGAGTTTTTTTTGTGCTTTCTTTTCCTTTTTCTCATTCTAGTTTAATTATTAAAGCTTGCTTTCTTTCAGATATATTTTCTGTGTTATGATCAACCATGTGCAGATCCCAGTGTTTTAATTAATGCATTTCATAAAGAGATAGTGCATTAGGAGAGATGGAACAGGCTGGATAACACCTATGAAATGTTTGAGGAAACTGAGTACAAGCTTTTCTGTGGAGATCTGCTGAAGCTTTAAATACAAATTCTTTTCCAGTAGGGAGTAGGCAAAGGCTAGAAAACTACTTTGGAATTTACCCCCCCTTTCTAGTTCAGGCAAGGAGCATTAACAATATCAGGTCCAATTGAATTTTGCCTGTGCTGTGATCTGTCCATCCTCAAGGCGCATACTGCCCATGAAGGCGAGAGAATAAGAGTTATTTTCTTCAAGGAATTTTCACACATATTGGGAGTCCTGATTATTCACTCTGCAGATAATGATTAAAAACTAAGTGCTATGCTTAACCAGATTTTGAGTTCTGTTACTGTGTATGTTTGTATGGGTAGGAAAAAAGGAAGCATGGGCCATAAGTCAAAAACCTGAAGTAATGTAAACTTCTGTTACACTTGACATTTGAGCTTTTCCAGTGAGCTCTTTGTGTAAAAGTCCATTCCTGGGCATTACTGTCACTTCTGCTTTCTCTATGGAACATTAACTCTGTTTTCATTGCTCACATCTAGCAATGATCAGATGAAGCGTGGCATATCCAAGCTGATAACCTATGATTTGCTTTTTTTATGTACAGGCATAGACATATATTTCAGTACTGGCTTCTTTTCTTAAAATGCTGGTTGTTCCATGCAGGAAAAAAAAAAAAAAAAAAAGAAAGAAAATAACCCCAAAACCAAAAATCTTTCAATCAATTTTTAATTTTTTTCTTCCTCTGCTGATGAAATTTTTAAAGATGTTCTTGTGAAATTATACAACTCTCCCATCAGGCTGGATCTTAAGAGGTCATAAGGCAGTTCAAGCATCACGCTTTGCATCTTCTATGCAAGTTGAGTCATCTCAGGATTGAATTTTGTTAGGATGAAAAGAATTACAGGAGGGATGTGCCTCTGCTCCTTTGGAGAGTTGCTAGTGAAAGCCTTGCCTTGGGAACTAAGACTGATAAGTTTGTCCTCTGACCTTCTGTTTTTGGAGATCTAACTGCAATCTGAGATACCCACTGAGCCTCCAGCCAAGAGAGGGCTCCTAAGTGCTGCAAACTGTGGAGATGAACTGTTTTGCAAAACTGGTCACGTGGTGTGGGCAGAGGGGCTGTGGTGACAGAGCAGCTGGAGACTGAAACAGTGAAGTTCTTGATCTGTGGTGAAGTGAAACCATTTATTTGCAGAAGACTTAGTTTTATCTGGCTTTCTATTTATTTGCTATTGCGCCAAATTACCTCTAATAACTCTTAATAAATTTAGGATGATGTCAGCTAGGGTGCTAGAACAGAAAGTTTGAACCTCTATGCATTTTAAGTGTCATCTAAAGTGTTATTAAATATTTTCTATTAGTAGGGCTATCACGTACATTGTAACATAGATGATCACTATGATTATGATACACAGGAGTGAGACAGTCTAGCAGGGGATATAAGGAAGAATGTGATGGGAGCAGAGGGATAGAAAGAAAATTATGGAGATGGTAAAATGAGAGTGATTACGACCAAGTATTATCTATTGCCGCTTTTGAAGTGCTAATTTTTTCCTTAGCCTCACAGGCTCTTCTAGTCTACATAAGAAGAGAGGACAAAGTTGAAACTGTGTCTTACAGAGGAAAGTGAGGGTTAAGCCAATGGCCTCAAGGCTTAGTGTTCCATTGGTCATTTTGTTGAAAAACAGTGGATTAAGTAAGGGAAGCTGGAATAGCCTTGCATTTGTAGCTGTGCCATGTTTCTTCTCTTGAGCATTGGGTGTTAGGTAACTTTGAAAGGAAAAAGTGCAGGTTTGCTGAAGTGTTAAGCATCTTCCATAGCTGAAGTCGCTAACCTGAAGTTACTAACTTACTAGGAATATCTTATGACCATACGTGACAGTCATTAATTTTCAGAATTGCTCAACTCTTTGTGCAGATCTGTGACATTTTCAGATTTAGAGGCTGCCAAGTGTGTGAACTTCACTAATTTTCATATAGTGTGTGGAAAATTGTCCTGAATGTTTTATATTAAAATTCAAGGTTCATACAGCACACCTTCCATATAGCACTGCTACAGATTAAATTCACTTATACATTAGGAAAGGTGCCAATGCAATCATAATAGAAGGCTGAAGTGCTGAAATGATGAAGTAGTTCTTTTGCTGCCTTCCTTGGCACATGTTCAGCACCCCACTTTGATTCAAACATCATACCCTATTTGGCAAGACTCTTGAGAGTAATAATAAATTATCTATTATGAGACTGATTTGTTAGGAAAGGATGTGAAATGCACAGGAAAGCTGCGACAAAATAACCACAGATTTTTCAGATCATACAGTTCTGGAAATTTAGTTTTCATGCCTGTGTACTTCTGAATAAGGAACTTACAGTGGCTCTTCAGTAAATGTCACAGGAATATAGTCCTGCTTTGGACATGTGTGACAGACGGAAAAGCAACCAGTCCCCCAATCTCATCAGCTGGACTAAGCCCACTGAATGTTTTTGCTCACAAAGAGATGTCATCTGTGTTAAATGCATGTAGCATGTCATTTTTCTGTGCACTCAGACTGATTGATTAGTTCCCAGTCATTCCAAATGCATTTCTGTTAAATAGTCTGTAGAGCTGATTACTTTTGAAAGGATTTTTTTCATAGAAGAAAGGTCATTAATCCCAATAGCACTTTAGAAAGGAACTGCTGCCTTTGGCATTTTATTTTTGTTTCAGCATTTTCTGTAGATATACTGTGTGCATTAATTTCTATTGGAAATGTTATAAAAATGTTTATTGAGTGTTCTAGCTTGAGGCTGATCTGATACGTGGTGAATGATACAGAACATTTTCATGACTTCCTAATAATTCCCCAGGTACTTAAATGAACAAAAAAAACATTGATTACAGACAGAGTAAGGTGAAAACAATATTTTATACTGTTTTGAAAAAACTTTATGTATTTTTTCATTGTTAAAATTTCTAACACATTTTAATGCTAGAAAGCATTCTTTCCTCTCCAGTAATTTCAGTTTCAAAATATCATTTGGAGACACTTATAGAAAGTTTTATAGGAAGGTGTTAAACAGATACTGTGTTCCACCCTCAGAATTTAAGGGCTGTATATGTTGATGTGCTGGGCATTTCAAAATATTTATAAGTATAGGCAAATACGTAAATATGGATGTACAAGTAGTTCTAGTAAAAAAGAATACTGATTTGTTAGTAAAGGGCAGATAAATAATGGCAATAAGCATAAAAGATGTACCTTTTTTCTGATTTAGAAGTACAGGTAAAAATATGACTGTATATCTTTTCAATATGATAAATTATTTCTTATACAAGGTTGCACTCAAAAGTGTGAGAGCTGTAATTAGGCACAGATTGATGGTATCATTCAACAGTGAAAAACAGGGAGAGGTCTTGTTCTCAATAATTGTTCTAGATTGAAATCTAATAATAAAGTCTGGCATCAGGACGTCTCTACTAGGAATTTAGGTAAAATCTGGGGATTTACCAGTTGGAGGTGGTGGGAGAAGGAGGGAATCTGAACATATTGGTCAGAGAATGACTATCTGCTGACACTGTTAAGTAGCAGGGAAATGACAAAGCAGGTTCCAGAAGGCATTCACAGGGAATTATTAGCTGCCTTAGAGGAATACTGGTGTCCTTTTTTTAATAGGCAGTAGTGTGACATATCAGATACTTATATTAAGAAGAAATAGTGTGATTTCAAGTATGTTCAGAGTAGGGAGAGCAGTACAGCAGTTTAGAGAACATGACACAACATGGTCTGTGTAGCGCAGTCCAGCTGAAGCTGAGAGATGGTTTTCTCTAAACATATCAGAGAGGGAGAATAAATATGTTAAAAGACAATATTAAAACCATATAAGTTGTTATTAACCAATCATGAACTGAAGGTCTGCTATAAGTCATGAAGTGTGGTTCTAAAATGATTTCTAAGTAGAGTCAGAGAAACTAAATGGTTTCAAGGTGAAGTTTGAAATAAGGGTTATGTAAATATGTCCAAAATTTCTGCCATAAGTAGGGACATATTGATATCTGATGTTCTGTTTTATCTAAAGGATGTTGAAAGTAGTCTTGGCAGCCTCTAATTTGCACTTTTATTTGTGTTAATTTTAAACTTCAAAGATTTCCTGGTCATTTATTGAGGTCAAGAAGGTGGTTTTGGGTTTTTTTTCCTCCTTTCTCTGCTGCAGTTGCAGAATTCAGTTTTTAAATTACCAGAAATAAAACTCAAGGGAAGGTAATATGGTAGCAAGTTACACTGGAGTTAAATTCTCCTGTTTTGTTGGTGTATCCTTAGGTTTTGTTGCAATAAATTTAGGTTTAATTTATTCTCCATATTTAGAATCAGAATGAAATTTGATCTCATCTGTTCAAGTTAATATGGCTATCAAGTTAGTATGTTAGTACAGCTGTCTTTTTTTTTGTTCTGTCCATTTTCTAAATTGTGATGATATTTTGAGGATTTCTTTTTCTCTCTTCATTCCCGGGGATGTATAGTTCCATTCTCTAGGGTGATCTGGAAACTATATGAAAGAAGTTCCTTGCTATCATTCATCATAGAATATGGTATTACAATTGTCTTTGATGTCTTCTGTTCTTTTTCTGTGGCTCATTGTAGTTGTGGAATTCAGTCTCTTGCTGTGTTACACATGGATGGCCAAACAACCCTAGCAAAGAACTACAGAAATCACTGAGAAATAATTCTGACAAAAATGCCTCTTTTTTTCCCCCAGTGTAGGATTGATATTTTAGTATATGTGGACTTACAAGCTGCTGGAGTGTCTTTCTACAGTATTAATGCTTCACTGGGAAAAAAGTAATTGGATGAAGACGAAATAGGTTGTCTCCCTTTTGTCTGTACAAAGAAAAATGGCAGTTGTAAGAACCCACGTATAGGGCCAGCTTGAAAGGAGGGATTCTGATATGTGAGAAATTTTCTTTCAAGAACCACAGAGAAAGATGAAAAGCTGTTAAGCTCAGAGAAGCTATTTCACTTTCAGAACATCTGTGGTTCTTCATGGGTGTTCTCAGGACCAACTCGTATCAGTAGACAGAGCATATAACAATTGTGCTTGGAATCATAGATTAATGTCCTGAGTTGGAAGGGACCTACAAGGATCATCGAGTCCAACACCGGACCCTACACAGGAAAATTCCAAGAACTGCATCATGTGCCTGAGTGCGTTGTACAAATCTTAAATTCTGATAGATTTGATGCAGAAATTACTTCCTTGGGGAGCCTGCTCAACCACTCTCTGAGTGAAAAACTTTTTCCTAATATCAAACTTAAACCTCCTGTGACTCAGCTTCATGCTGTTCCCTTGGTTCCTGTCAGAACCAGTCACCAGGTAGACATGAGTCTCTCCTTCCTATTCCTTTTGCAAAGAAGTCATTGACTGTGATGAGGTCTTCTCTCAGTCTCCTCCAGGCTAAGCAGACCAAGTGACCTCAGCCATTCCTCATATGACTTCCCCTATAGGCCCTCATCTCACACATGGGCATCTTTTGGAGTCTACCCTTTGTGGAGCCCTTATTTATAATTTACATATACAAATAGTAACAGGTGCTGTGTGTGCAAACACTTCTGCTTCCATAATTGCATAGTATAGATAGTCTTGGTTTTCAATATTATTGGTGTATAAGAGCTGAATTTTTCTTCTCCCTGAGAATTCTTCCTGCTTAAAAGAAATGTGAATGCTTAGGGTTTTGTCATCTTGTAGGCAGCCATTATTTTGACCTAGAAATGGCTTCAAGAAGCTCTCATAGGGTCATGTAAGGAGTGAGAATGGTCTGGGGTAAAAGCTGTGTAGGAGATCCTTGCACTGTACCACAACTGGAAGATGTGCTGGAGTTTTGATAGAGTTGCTGTAACCTGAAAGGGTCATGAACCTGACATTTAAGTAGCATGCTCACACAAATGAGTAGTCTTGAAACCAAAAATTGTAAGATTTTAATCAGGAGGGGATGGGAAGATGAATAAAGGATTTGAATGTTAACTGAATGGTCCAACAAAAATTAAATCTTTAGGTGACTTAGGCAGAGAAAGCAATTTGTCAAGCTGAGTAGATGTGAAAGTGGGAGGTTTTGGGCATGGACGTTGATCATTTTGGCTGCAATGATTTTGGATTTTGCCATTAATTTATAATTTCATTGCTCACTTAAAAGGCAGAGAGCATTAATCTCCATCCCATTTAACATAAAAATGGAGTTTACTCTAGGTTTGTACAGGGTATCATAAGCAGAGAATGTTTAGGTACTGAAGTGTGAATGGATAACTTAAGTGTAGGTGGAAGGGGCAGGACTGGGGACAGTGTGGTAGCATCTGCTTTATAGTGGGTTTTTGAGCTTGTATTTGCTTTTTCTTGCTTTTCACTTCTTCAGGGATATAAGGCTGCAGAAAATCTGGTCTAGTCAGGATAAGGATTTGTTTTGCGGCAGTCATACTATATCTTGTGAAATCTCTCATATTGAAAATCTTGGGGTATTTATTGGTTTTCCTGAGTGTCAGACTCATGGGAGTAAATGCAAGTCTCCCATATGTTAAAAATACCTGATAATTAGGAGTGTAGAACAGAATACACGGAGTATTTCAAGTGACACCTAAAATTCAGAGAAGAGTAGATTAATGAAATAACCATTATCATCACACAGCAAATCAAATATATTGATAGTTTCTACATTTTCTTATTTTTATTATTGACATTTGTTATATGGAACTGGTCTAGAAACTTCTATAGGTAAAATAATTTTTTGGTTTTAGTGTGAGCTCTTTGTTGAATCCTCTTCAAAATTTAGAAGCAATCAAATAATATATTCCACCTTTAGATTCTATCTTCAAAGTATAGCAAGAGAACATTTTAAAATATTGCAAAGATATCTCTGTATTAAAATAGTGTTTGATTGACTTGCTATAATCTCTAACTTCAAATATCAGATTATTTTTATTTTCTAGTAATGCAAAACTTTTATACTGATGGCAACAGTTCTGTTCTAAGTATTTAACACATAGCATGTGTGTGAATGAAGTGTAAAAACTATATATGTAATCATGAGTGTAAGAACCTGTTCTCCAATTCTGATCTACTGTGGTTGTAAATTGTCAATGCTGTGTAACAGGTGTGATTTCCCAGGTGTTTGTACTTTTGTGGTATCAGCTATTAAACAGGATAAGGGTTACAGTAGCTGGAAAAATAATTACTGACTTAATATGTTATTACTGGTCAATATTTTCATTCATGATTTTGAAATGACAATTTTCTGGGTTGGATTTGGAATGCAAAGGCATTAAGTTCTATCAATTCTTGGAAAAATTCACAGACTTAATAACAATTTTGTGTGTGAACAGAGGCTTTAAAAGCCTTTCATTTTTAATAATTTTACATAAATAAGATCTTTCTCAGGACCAGCCCTCTCAATCAGGTTTAATAAGTTGAGACAGCTGATTTTGGAATGGATGAATGATTCAATTTCCTATCACACAAATAGACTGGGCATAGACAAAGAGAGATTTTCCCAGTGTTTCTTTGCCTCACTGTCATCCAAATGAACAACCAAGAAATTTTGCATTATTCTAGGTAGTTTTGTGTCAGGTATTATACTTTATGTGTCATAATTAATAATAATGATGATTACTTTTGAAAGTTAAAAATTTTGATTCAGCTCACCAGGTCTCCTGTTTCATTGGTGTCTTCAACAGTGTCATTTAAGAGCAAATGCTTCATCAAGCAGTAGTGATTCAATCATAAAAGGCTGTAATAGCAGAAGTATTAGAACTCTCATGTACCAAAGCCTCTTGGTTTTTTGCATCTCATGCTCTAAATGGGACCAGTTATTATCTATCTCAGCTCATTTCAAACAAGAAAAACAATCCTTTACTTTTACATACAACCTTTTATTGCTTGAGGATACCAAAGGGCTGATGTGTACAACATTTATGATTTTACCTTTAAATATGCACTAAGCTCTGGACTAGAACAAAGTGAAATGCTTACAGGCTCAAATTGCCTGATCTCTCAGGGTGACAGGTCTTTGTAAGGAGAAAGCAAATGATGCAACCTGTTCTAAAATCCACGTGCAAGTTTTGCCAACACTGGAATCTGAAGACTAAGCATATATTGGGGAATATTATGGAAAATAACCTTTTGTTTTCCTGTTGCAGCTTTCAGCTCAGGACCTTCTCATATTTTCTATATGCTAATAAGCTTGTCTTCAAAACCCTGATAGCAGTGCACATTCTTTTTTTTCCAAAATTACCCATGTTTGTTTAACAGATGCATCTGAGAGATATCAAACCACTAATCTATGCATGGTTATAGTATAATTCTGAACACTCTCAAATTCTGAGTTGAGTTCACATTTTAAAATTTACATGTGTGATTGTCCAACACTTGTGATAAATGTTGAAACGTGATCCAGCAGTTCTCATTTCAAGCTATTTTGTCAACTAATGAGCTCAAGCTCTCCAGCATCTCTGTTAATCACATAGGGAGCAATCTGAATGAAGGCTTAAAATAGGCACCCACATTCAGTTGTTATGAAGGGTATAGCAGTACTGTTAAACAAGATCTTCTTCTAAGTTTATTATCAAGAAATACAGAGGAAAAAGCAGCTCCTCTCTGTGTGGTTTGGATAAATCTTTTTATACCCCCTCCCTCTTCATCCCTCATGCTACCCATGCAGATTAAAACAGCTCAGAGCTGACTAGACTGTTCTTTTCTGAACTGTTCCAGCTTAATTTAAAATACTAATTTATTGGGCATCTCATGATTTATACTTACAGGTGTTACAGCTGCTAGGGGATCTATTTGACTGCAGTGTCTTCTGAAGCAAATCAAAACATTATTTCACATGTTATTTTTAGTATTTGAGACAGATAAATGCCTGATAATCTTCCTGATATTAGGTGAGCTGCATTTGTGCTCCAGTGACTACAGAGCTATTTTGAATTTATTCTTATCGCTAATGCTTTTGCTTTTCCACCTCCACTCCTCTCTCTAGTTTTCCTGCCCACTATGTAAAATCTCTATATTTTCTTTATTATTAGAAACCGTTCTCCTAAAACCTGACTGCTAGTACTTCTGGGGTGATGGGTATTTGATTCCATTTTAACGCTAACCAGCTACACTAGGGTGGTATATAGCTTAGCTGTTGTCTTCTGAGTCTTAAAATTGGATAGAGTCTAAATAAGTCTTGGCATGTACAATAAGAACAACAGCTTTCAACAGTCTGAAATTGTTTTAATGGTTTTTTGGGGTTTTTTTCCCTTCCTCCATGTAAAGCAAAAGTACAGAAATATACTAATGTTTTTGTCTGCATCATCCTTTTTCTATATTGAGATATAGATTTGGGAGTCAATCTGTGAACAGTCTGGGAATTATTGCTGTGATTATATGTCAATCCTCTTTTATTGTCATATTTTTGGTCCTTATGTCTTGTCTTCAGAAGACATTTAACAGGTTACATGATCTGGAGCTTGGAAGCCAGTTGTCTAAATGCAAAAAATCCCCATGGCTATATGTCAACCCTTTTTATTCAGACTAGGTTCAAAGAATTACTGTTTTAAGGGAGTAGGGACATCTTGCAAAAAATGGTGCTAAGTTGTTGATGTAAGGCTCTAAAAGTCCAGTAGAGAAAGTTTTATGTGGTAGCCCAAAGGAAAAAAAAACGAAAAATGGGAGAGAAGGAGGTGTGTTTAAGCAAGGATTTAAAAATTTTAAAAAGACTTCTCAGCCTGAGAATGTGTGAATGAAGTAAGGATGACTACCATAATACTGTAGATAGCTAAATGGAACTAGAGAATCCAAGGCAAGAAATTATACAAAAGTTAGTATTTGATTCATTCAAATAAAAGTTTTATGTGTTTCAAAGCTTAAAGATGCTTAGTGTTAGGAAATCATAAAAAAAAAAAAATTATTTTTCCTTAAACTAACATTTCCATCTGAAATGTCATACTGTGAACCAGTACCCATGGACTTATAACCGAGGAAAATCTGGGTGTTTAAACTAGTGGCATTTGTTGTTTCTCCATCCAGTCTTGTGTCACCATTTTCTGTTGGGAACGTCTGTAGGTTGAAATTGAAAGTGTGTCAGGAAATCACCTTCAGATCACTGAACTTTGAAGAGATCACTGGCAAATATTTTTGTGCTGTTTCTCGGGGACCATGTTTTCTTGGTACACAGTTCTGGGTAACCTGCTTTTTGTGTTTCCAAGAAGTGTGAGGGACAGACTGTTGTGTAGAATGGGAAACTGTGCAGGTATCTAGGTGTCTCATCTGCATCTTGACTAAAGTGGGGGATGAATCTTGATGATGCTTTCCACTTCAATAAGGACTTTAATGAGATTTCAGGTATCTATTTTGCTTCATGTCTAAATTTTTTTTTATTTAATTGTAATTTAACCTTGAGTATAAGCCTATAGGCTATTTGCTTATAGCAAGCATGAAATTATTCATGCTTTTGTATAGCGTTTTTATATCTCTATACATTCTTACTAGAAAAAAAAGTCTTTATTCTTTTCAAGGGAAATTGCAGTTTTAGCATAATGAAAATCTGATTATCATAATTGAAAAGAAAGAAAAAATGTATTTCCAAAAAATTTTGTGTGTCATTTTTTCATCAAGAGTAGTAAACATGGCATACAGATAGAATTCCAAATTTTAAAATGATTGCTGCCTATTCAATAGAAATCTTTCCATTTCCCTGAGGTTAATGGTCTACCTAACTAAAATACTATGGAAACTTTTATTGTCCTTCTTCTTCCTCTCCATCTTGATCTTTTTTGTCCTCCTTTTCTACTTTTAGATTTTTTCCTTATTTTTCCCTCTTATTACATTTTCCTTTTTTTTTTTTTTTNTTTTTTTTTTCCATTTCTTTTTTAAGGCTTGATTTTACCTTTTTAGTAGCCACGGCAGATCTGTGCAGTGGAAATTATGTGGACTCTTAATCATAGAATTGCACAATATGCTGGGTTGGAAGGGACAATTTCAAGTTATGAACTTTTCAGAGTCATTGCAGGCACGTTGTGAATTAATTCACAGCAAAATTTATAGGACTTGAGACTTTCCTCATCTACATGTGAACAGGTCCACTGAGTTGCTATTGGGTGTGAATAAAATAACATCCTATTGTATATCAGTGATATAGCTTTTTTATACGGTTATGCAATTTTAGATCCTGTTCTTCCTGCCTAAAAAAGAAATGAAGCCTGAAAATTGTGAAAAATTTATTCTCATTTCAAGGCTGTTCTTTCATCTAACTTATTATACTGCCATCAACTTCAAATCATGCAAAAGCTGCCCTTTTCATAGTGAAGTATGATGACTAGGTATTTAATCAAGGCTTATCAAAAAAATTGTACAAGAATGCAGTAATATCAGCAGAACATTAGTGTGCCAATATCTAGTGCATACACTAGCACAGTAGCTGCCCTTTGTGGACATAATTAGTGTAGTTTTTCAGCATATGGACTGACTTTGCTGGGGAAGTGCAGCCACGTTTTTTACATGGTATATTCAATAATGTGCTGGTTATGTGCAAGGAACACACGCCCCAGTTTTCAGAGCTGGAGTAGATGTGGTGTTTGGTTGTACCTGATCAGCTCTGTTCTGAGTTAACATATGGCACACATTCAGCATCACAGCTGCTGTGCTGTGCTTAATTTGACAGTGAGAAAGAGCTTCACAGTAATGGTAACTGTTTGCCAGAATGACAGAATACATGGAAGCCATGGACAATAAATCTTTATATTGACATCCTAACCTTTAATATTCATAGCTCTGTCTATGGTGTCTCATCAGCAACCGGATCAGATTTTCAGTAATAGAATTACAGTGCTATTATTTGGTGATATTTGATTGGGATATCTACCTAAAGGCAAGTTTAAATAACATAGTTTTCTGGTTATAAGATATTTCTAGCATGTGAGAAATTACTTTTCCCTCTTCTAGTGTCTGGAAGAGCTGGAACAGTCTTAGCTGTGCATCTTCCCGTTCTTATCTTTCACGAAATACTTAACATAAAGCTTTTAGCTCCTTATGCATTTAGTACATTTTGTCTTCTAGTATTATATTATAATGTAAATAAGACAAGGTTGTTTGAGAAGAGGGTATTACAAATTTCAAATTGCTTATTCTCCTCAGCCTTATAAGCATTAATTAATATTCACCCATCTGTCTCCATGTACTTCCTGCCTCTCTACTCATGCAAATAAGACTATCAGTTTAGTGTGTAGGCTGTCAGGCCATTAAGGGGCGCTTTGTGCTAATGCATTGCAAAAAATGAATCTTCTTGTTTCTTAGAGTTAGGAGGCTGGCTTTGAGAAAGCATACCTCCAAGTATGAAAACATAAATAAAATCTAATGCCAGAAAAAATCTAATCATCAGAACTATGTGTTTTAACAGCTTATGAGAAGTGTGCAAGGGAAGAGTGACATGTATTCCAGCAGGAGTCTTCATCATGAAATAAGGAACTGACTAAAAGGCTGTCTATGTAGGATATTGATGAAGTCAACAAAGGATAAAGACCAATGTCTTAAGGCATTTGGCAGCCTCATCACATGCAAAATCAATCACATGAATCTTTTAGGTTGGAAAAGACCTCTAATATCAACTAAGTCCAACCGCTGACATATCTCCGCATTGTTAACTAGACAATAATATTACGTGCCATTGAATACCTCCAAGGATGGTGACTCCACTATCTCCCTGGGCAGCCCACTCCAGTGCTTAACAACCCCTTCTGTGAAGAAATTCCTCCTGATATCCACCATAAGCCTCCCCTGGTGCAACTTGAGGCTATGACTTCTCTTCTGTTATTAGTTGCCTGACGAAAGAGACCAATCCCTACGTGGTTACAGCCTCCTTTCAGGGACTGATAGAGAGTGATAAGGTCTCCCCTGAGCCTCCTTTTCTCCAGGCTAAACAACCCCAGCTCCCTCAGCTGCTCCTCATGAGTCTTGTTCTCCAAACTCTTCCCAGCTCAGTTGCCCTTCTCTGGACACACTCCAGCACCTCAGTATGAGGGGCCTCCAGCACCAAAGTCTGAGGCACCTAGTGAGGGGCCCCAAACTGAACAAAGGACTTGAGGTAGATCATCACCAGTACCAAGTACATCCTGGTCCTGCTGGTCACAATATTCTTGCTACCCAGTAGCAAGTTTTTAGTATCTTCATCTACAGCAGTTGTTAAAATATTTCTTATACTGTGAACTAGAAAAATGTTATTAATGCTGTTGCAAAAATGGGGGAATTAAACACAGGCTGAATGTTAGATCCACCAAGAGACATTCTTGACTCTTGGATAATCTGTGAAATTAGGCATCTGAACAGTGGAGTTTATATATTTGCACTACCTGAAAAGCATCCATAGTTATAACAGTAAGTAGGAGAGGGGAACTTTAAAAGCCCTCCAGTATGAGAACAGCTTGTATTGCATATAAGTTGCTCCTTTTAAAAACTGAAGAGCGCTGTCTGTTTTCTTTGTTTTTCAAGTGCTCATTTCTGATCATGGCTATTCTGAAAAGTGAATCATAATGGAATGAACTTTTTGGCTTCTCTCATTTCCTGGTAGAAATATGCCTTGGAGCTTGAGGATTTATCTCTCTCTAAAATTATTCTATTTCACATGTTCTCATTAAGCCTATTAAGTCTAATGCTTATCTGAATTCTATTAATCTCATTTTGTGTGCTATCTTAGCACAGCTAAAACTATATATTGAGGGTGCTTCATTTTAAACTTAAAAAAAATCCTGCTTTTGGCTTTAATTGAATATTGCCTTCTTTGAATGATAAAGATAAGAATCTCTAGGGATGTTCTCCCAGTCAGGGTTGCCAAATTGGGAGTATCTCTTTTGCATTGTCCACATAACTGTCTAATCACCACAGATTATTGGGTAATCTTCAAATCATGAGCAGGTGGCCAAGATCACTCATGTTAGGGCCTTGAGTGTATGAATATCTCTAATGACCCAGAGCAGCCTCAACTGTGGCCTCCATCCATATCTCTGTCTGATAACCAAAGAGCTCTGTGTTGGCTCAGTCTGGAGTTTTCAGCCTCTGTCTGAGCTGTGCTAGCAGAGTCAGTTGCTGGCTGGCTCAGCCATTTGTGTGCCCAGACACAGATCCTGTTGTTCTGGGTCCTAACCCACATACTGGCATCCTATCTTGACCTGTCCTGAGCCTCTGAACCTGCTCACTGACCTCCAGATAATATCTCACCCTGATTACCTATAATTGCTTCTGAGCCAGACTGTTTTCCTGGTTTGATGTGGGACCTGCCCTATGGCTATGCATCTCCCTGCTGATTTGCACTCTTGGTGCATTATCTCTGCTACCTCTCTGATGGTGCTCTGCCCTGCTAACCTTTTTATCTCATTTGGCTTCTGTCTCCTCATCACTTAGGGAGCAGCTAACCCTTGTTAGATGATCATTCGGTGTTCAGATCTGTGATGAGGAATGATAGGAGAATTACAGTCTATGAAAGCTGCCTCATCATGCTTTGTGACATGATGGTCAAATGCAGACTGAGAAAGCATAGAGTTTAAAATGCAGGCATATTTTGGAACCCTTTTTAGAATATTGTGAAACTATTTATATTTGTATGGTGTCATCTCTACCATCAGACATAGTACATAAGCAGGAAGGAAAAGTTCCGTTCTGAAAGTAGCCGCAGAAATAAGTGGGGCTGTATTAAGACTCTTAGAATTTGATTTAAAAAAAATCTGGTCTTGGAAGACATTCTAATTGTGGGAACTGGGCTGCAAATTGGCAGCTGACTTGTGAGCAGTCTTTGAAATACCCATAAATAGTTGCATGTCTTGTGGAACCAAATTTTCACGTACTTTTTGTGACCACTGGGTCACAATCAGTAGGCAAATTGCAGTTACTGGAAAAAGGGACAAGTATGGACTAAAGTCATATCACTGATTGCTGTCATGCTCCCTGCTGCTGTGTTCAATCTGTTCTCTTTGTGTTGGGCCTGTCTGCCTTAAGAAATGCTTTACTGTGGAGATAATTTTGGCTTACCACACCAGACGTGAGACCAGCCAGTACCAAATACCATTCCCACAAATTGTTGGTCTTGCACAAGTGTATCCAAGCCAGCTAGGCAATTGTTTTATTCATGTTTGGAGAATGTCACTGAGAGTAAGTTCCTGGATCTAGTACTGGAAAGAATCCTGTCATCCTCATTACTATTTATAAGACCTGTATTCGCTAGTGCCAAATCCTGCTCTGGAATGTGGAGAGAGAAATGGAAATCTGGTGGGTAATAGAAATGGTAAAACTTTACTTACTTGTCCTTCTGGTAGAATGGTTATGAATTTGGGGGAAAGAGTTCTTCAAAGTGTAGTCACTTGTTGGTGTAAGCACTTTCTGAGATTTTCTTGCTCTTGTCAGAGTGGATCTCATGGCAAGACCCTTGGGTATTCTGCAGCCAGGACTTGTCTTGCTCTCCCTTACTACTGAAAGTGCATTACACAATTGTTGACTGAGATCTCTTTGCACTTGGTACAAGTTTTCTAACATGTAGTCTAGGATAACCTTTACAAATCAAGGGTACTGCTCTTGCTCATTACTATTGTAGTTGTTGACCTTCAAAATGACTTTCAACAAACAACCTTCTTCTAGAAAAACAGACTTGTTTGATAAGATATATGTTATATATATTCATGGCACAGTATGTGTGGTAAGATGTATGTTAACGGTACACACCTCCCTAAATCAGACAAGATCTTAAAATTTCTCGGTAGTCCAGTGGTTGTCCTGGCTGGCACACAATTGCTGTATCCATTTGGTCAGACAAGTAGACCTCAAAGCTATTTATAGTGATTTAATATTCTAAGTTTTTGCTGATTTTTTTTTTTTCTTTGCAGAAGAGATAAGACTGGTGAAATTATCACTGAGTATCCTTTCTAACTTGGTACAAGTAAGATAGTTGTATTTTCTGTAATGTTCAATGTTAAGTTTAGAAGAATAGATTGAAGGTTTTCCATCACCAAAAGCTAGGGTATGATGTGTCCTGAAGTTGAAATACTGTAGAAGAGGCAGTAATGGTATTTTTCAGACTGCATGTTGTGTCAGTTTAGTATGAGTTGGATTTTAAAATAGCTTTAGAAGAATGTTTCTGATTCCTTCCTTTCTTCTTTCAAATAATGAGTCCTAAAATGCTTCTGAAGTTCCTCTGATACAGCCAATACCTAAATAAGACAGTGTTAAAATGGTCAATGATGAAATCAGCAAAATACTTCGTTAGTAGTGTAAATACTGATTTTCATTAGATAGTTACATATTTCAATAACTAAAAACATCTGAAAGTAGCTTGTGAATGCATGTGTGTTCATCACACAATTATTCTTTGTTCATCAGAATAGTATCATGCCTATGCTGTATTTGAGAGATTAGGTACTATAAGTATCATATTGCATATCATATTAGCTGGAAGTTGACTGCATGGTTTGGGATAAAAATTTCTAAAGCTCAAGGGCAACATTTTTTCAGTTTATTACACTCTGTTTACGACATATTTTTAGTAGCTGAAGTGTTTCCTTAGAAAATATCATAAGAAGACAAATGCAAATATTGAGATTAGTACATGAGTTGTAAAATGATGAGTCTTTCATTTCTAGTTTCTGAGCTGTAAAGTCACTTATAGTTCATGCATCTATGCCTGTTTCTCACAGATTGAAAAAAAAAAGAGAAAAAGTGAGCTTCAGCTTTTCATTGTTTATTATGTTAAAAATGAAACCTCTACAAGTGTCAGATGAAAAAAGTAATGGATTTTCCATTAGTACAAGAAACTACTTCAAGTGTGCAGAATAAAAAAAAGGGTCCTTAACAAAATGGTTTTGGTAACATTGAAATTTCTTTTAAATCGAGTTGCCAGAACAAAGGACAAGTCTAGACTAGGCTTTTGAAATCTATTTGAAAGAGAAGAAAATTTTAAGAAGTTGAGTTTATTCACTGCTTAGCTGAAAAGCTTATTGTATTTAGAAATGCCTCTAAAAGAAGTTTCGACTTGTAAACAAGCAATTTGACTCCTGAAGTACTTATACTTAAAGACAGATTATGTATTTTAACATAGGATTTAGACCCATCTGACAGCTGCACCAAAGGACACTTTTCTTTGCTCCACAGGTGAAGAAGTTTTGTGTACCTAATAGAGAGCTAATAGGCACTTCTTGTTTCCCTTCATTTTTTTCTTGTTTCCCTTCATCAGCCTTTGTCTAAGAATGCTCTGGGAGTATGTACAAGACAAGGAAACCGTAAACCATCCTTTCCCATATGAGGTAAACACCTTCATTCTTTTTGGCCTTCCTTCTCAAGCTGTTTTATTTACTCCATTTCTTCTTTGATGTTATTTTTAGTGAGTCTAGGAATCATATGTCAGATCTGGATAGCATCCATGCTAATCTGTTTGTTCAAAAAGCAATTAGATAATTTGATGATTAATTCATGTGCCTATTCTAGAAAGCTCTTTGAATACATATTGAAGTGTGAGATACTTGGATCAACCAAGGTAGGAGAAAGCACGGAATGAATTATTTCACATCTGTGTTGTAGGCATGTAATACCTTGTGATGCATTATAGATGTGGAAGGAGGTATTGGTGGTAATCTAGTGCTTTTTGTTAGCATTTAGGACTTTTTATTGAAGGACAAAAAATATTATTATTATTGTGTGTGTATATTAATTTTAGAATTCACAAACAAGACTTTTGTGGTTGTACTTGGGAAGTCCAGAGCTGAAGGAGACTTTATTCCAGTGAAGTAACTGAAACTCTTTTCGAGATGATATAGTTTACCCATACCATATTTACCCTCCAAAGATGAGCTTGAAAGGCTATGAAGCCTAATTTTATCAGTCACACTTAACCTCTGAATCCAAAGAACCTTTTACTTAGCACTTGAGGAAATACTGAGGGCACTTTCATATTTACAGTTTTTGACAATGCAGTAAGCCTCAAAGGCCTTTCTTCCTAAATTAAATAAAATCTGTAGTGCAAACTATGCAGATGTGTTTTGGCATTCTCCCCCCAGAGCTGCCTCTTAGCATTTTATTTCAGTGAGCATGATTAAGTTAGAGTAGTGGTTTTCCTACAAGTACCTGTTTACATCTAAAGTGAAAAGTAAAAAAAACAAAACAAGAAAGATGTTGGGGATAAAAAACCTACATCCCACAGCTTTGTGCCATGTTTCTTTTCTCATCACGGAATGACATTAGCACTGCCAGCTCTAAATGTGAAATCATTGTACGATATCCGCCATTAAAAGAGTGTTTCTGATGGTTTCATGTATGAGGTTTCTGTGCCATAGCCTAAGCTTTCTTATTCCAATTAGATAAAAAAGTTAAGGTTGTCAGCACTTGAATTGACTACGCTAGCAATCCATGTAGTCAGACAGAATTTTTTCTAGATAAAACCTAGGGATGTGGGGTAGGGAGTTCAGAAAATATCTTTCTTTGACTTCATCATGCAGTAGCACGGAAATTAATTGTGCAGAGGGTAATGTCAGCTCCCATCAGCAGGGCCTGAGTCTAATTAGCAAAAAGGTGGATGTTACAGTCTGCGATTTTTTAATTACTAGATGATGTATAATAAGCAGGAAGAATGGTTTACATTCTTTATTGACAGAAAATGTGTACAGGGTGATTAGTGCCCTTGTAAAGTAACCAGGTAATGTTGTATCTCACTGCCACAGGTCTGTGGTTTTCCTCATGAAGAGCTCATCTGATTGATATGCTCTCCATTCTCCATGCTTCAAAAACAAAGTTTTGTTTTAAAAATAATCTGTCATTGGTGATCTTAAGTCATTCCATATCAGGACTTCTGCATTTTAAGTTTATACATAGTTTAGAATATTTTAATTTCAAGGCTATCTAAATCTAACTCATCTAGAGCAAATAAAGGTGATAATGTAGTGACTGACACTACTGAAGCCTTTCTTTAGGTATCATTTTTATTTAATTAGGCCTCAACCATCTGACTTTTCTTCAACCAAGATCACTCAGGACTCCATCAGAATCAGCACAATTAAGGCAAAATATTGATCGATTATCATAGCAGGAGCAATGATCTGTGTTTTAGAGACTGTATCATACCACAGTCAAGTAAGTATTGCAGAAATAGAAGATATAATATGATATAGCCATATATTAAATACAGCTCAGAAAATGAGAAATTGCACTTTAGATGATGCACAGACCTTTTGAAAAGTGCATGATTATCAGGGAAGTTTGCTTAGTATATAATGATGTTTTATTGAGAATGGAACTGTGTAAGTCAAAGTGCAGGTAAAAGAAGAGAATAAACCTTCAAACTGTTGAGGTGTAATAACTGGCTGGAGACACAGTAGGTGTTTTGTCTATTCATCTCCTACAAAGCCTTTTTTTTCCCCTACATTTTCTTTTAATTTCTGTAGGTAGTTGTCCAAGGAAATCAACCATGAAAGGTATATGAGTTCAGTGAGAAACCAAAAAGCTTGAGCTAGTAAATGCACAGCCTCCAGCCATGCTCCTGGTGCCTTTTTCTTTAGTTGTCTTAGTAGCTTTATGTATCTATGATGGATGATGTGATACAGGATACTGACAAAACTGTAAGACGCTCAGACATCTCCAAGGCTGCAAAAGAAGCTCCATGTGTTTGTGAGTATTCTGGCATTAAAATTAATATTGCCGGAGGAGCATTTTAATGGTTTTATACAGTAGACCTACTACAGCGTATCAGTTTAACTTTACTTATGACAAAGAGATTATCTATAGCTGTATGGGTAAGACATGGGCCTCTGGTGTTTTTAATGACAACAATTCCTCTCTTGAATAGTGTTTTCTAAAAATCTTGGGGAAAATCTACATGTAGAAGAAAAAATATCTGTCAAGATTCTGAGAAACCTAAACTAAGGTAGAAGAAGGAAAGGTAGTAAGAATGAAGATTTGTCGTTAAGTGTAGCTAGGTCGGCTTATCCTAGAGCAGTTTCTGTACCTTTTTTGAAAACCAAAACACAGCAGAGTATCTTCTTATAAGAAATCAGGATGCCAATAAAAGAAATAGTGAAACTATTTGTGAAGTTCAATGGTTTGTCCCCTTGCCATTCAAATATTCCATGAGTAAATAAGCTGAATAACTGTTATTCAGTTATCATATTTCCACTGTAGAAGTATTGAAACTAAAATAATTTTGTTGGCTGCAGAGCTGTTTTGAATCATGGTGGAGAAATAGGGATTTCAAGTCCAATGCCTTTTAAAAGAGAATGAGAAGCTGAGAAAAGATTTCAGAAGTATATGGTCAGCAGCTAATGGACAATTGCACAGCTTTGCTGAGGTTTTCCTGAAAAAAGGTGATGTAGTTGTTTCCTCAACCTTCACTGTGTTGTCTTAAGAGAAAAAGATAGTTGGAACTCTCTACAACCAAATAATGACTGATATTTTTTCTGAGGTACACGAATAGAAAATGTAGAAACCTAGATATATACATGTATATATAAGTGTGTGTGTAAACCTTCATGTATTTGTGTATGTGTATTTTTATATCTGCATATATAGCTAGAGTCAAACATAGGGGTGTTTGACTGGAGATCTCCAGAGTCCTTCCCACTCTTGAT
Source organism: Cardinalis cardinalis (assembly GCA_014549065.1). NCBI lineage: Eukaryota > Metazoa > Chordata > Aves > Passeriformes > Cardinalidae > Cardinalis > Cardinalis cardinalis. Next base: position 11,871,830 of record JACDOX010000008.1, read on the forward strand.
CCTTCTTTGACAGGTAACAATTTGAAAATGAGGGAACATTTGCTCGAGGTAGGTAGCTAGTTCACTGCAGTGTAATATTTTAAAAGATGGTGTAATATTTAGGTGAATCTGGCCTTTTTTTTCCCCCCTTTGGTAAGCCCAGTTCTTTACTTGGAATCCAACAGTCTCTCCATATCAAAAAAACCTGCAATTCCATGCAAAGTATTACTTGGTTTTCCTTAAGCATTGGGTGCCTCTTCTGCTCTCATGACAATAGTGAGTTCCTCTATTTTACACAGACTAGAGGACCTCAGTGGGACAGGCTGTTTCTAGAAATCTAACTTTGTTGTGCTGAGTACAACAATCTCCTTTACAGAGATTGAACAACCCTGAACATGATGTCAGCACTGTTTCATCTGCAAATAAATTCCTAAAAGGGCTGTCTAGGTGTGTTCTTACTCTATGCTCTATTTAATTTTCCTGTGTTCTCTAATTTTTAGTAGACAGTAGAAATTTTATTATATTATAGTGCGTAAAAGGTGATCAGTATCCAATGAATTTTATGGAACTGTGGGTTTTTTTTTGAATGTTATCTTCATTGGTAAGAACAAATAGCATTTAAGAGCAAATTTTATTTTTGTTTTAAGCTTGGATAAAACTTGTTTTAAGTTTAGATAAAACTGAAGTACCACATAGAAATTAAAGGCAGCCTCATTTTTGATATTTAAAGGGGTAATATAATAGCTTAAAAGTATTTTCATGACTGTGATGGACTCCATAAAAATTTTAAGCAGATTGATCTGAAATACTGGCTATCTTGGTAGATTTGTGTGCAGTACTCAGTGGTTTTGTTTAAGCTTCAATATTATTGTTTTCTAGGAAGAAAACCAGATTTTGCAGGACATCCTTAACATCCTAACAAGATTTTACTTTGTAGCTGTTACTTTTTTTTTACTCATCCAAAGAAGAACTAATGTTTAAATTTATTGTTCACTGTTTTTTTAAAACAATTGTCCTATATTTTAACTTTTCCTTGTGTTTTGTCTTAGTTGAAATTAATATAGCTAATCCTGTGTGATACCTTTCAACACAAGGTTTACATGGCTGGAATCATCTTTCATGTCCAAATGGTTTAGCTGTTATTGATTTAATCAGTAGTGAAGAAAATTATTGTAGTCTGATGCACTTAGAGTTTTTCACAATTGCTATCAAAAGATCTTTACTGACCAGCTTTGTTTACCAAATATTCACTTAAGCCTAACACAACAATCATTGTGGTACTGAGATTACAACAATTTACAGATAAAACATGCGTCACCTAAAGAAAATATAAAACTCTTGTCATCATGAACTTCTGTGACATTGAATTTCTCTAAGCAATATATTTTTGGTTCATGCTGGCATTGGAGCTTTGAGCAAGTTGACTCATTTCAGCACTGTCTTCAAGGTCTGTGTGTTTCTGATCTATATGAATAATAGTATAAGTAGAAAATTCTTGCCACGGCTGTAGAATTCAAATGCTCTTCTGTATTCAGGTTGTATATGTCACACTTGAAGGCATGCTTGCAAAATGGATAAATGATTTCTGAAGAAGTTTACAAGGAAATTACAAGTAAATCAATGATAAGGCTGATGGCAAAGCTGCTGTATTTCCTTGCATCTGTCTTGTACCTCCAGTGCAGAGAAACTGAAATTTAAACAGTAAACACTCTCCACATGGGCCCAGATCACTGCGGGTGCTCTTGGAATCTAGTCTCAGCATTTGGAAAGCTTCAGCACAAGTCATAATTTCAGCTGGGTGAAGTTTATGTAGGGGCAACTCTCTGTACAGGGCTGTCCTTTTCACTAATGAAATCTGAGTGCTCTACTGAGACAGTGGCCTTTTGTATCTTATTCATCTCCCTGAAAAAACAGGGTAAACTGTCAGAGACCATTTCTGTGTTGCCTTATAAATATACTGAATTGAGAGGGAAAAAGAACAACAGTGATTAAACTGCTTTAATTTAGTTCAGGCAAATAAATACAGATGTGCTTGGTAACTTCTTTTATTATCTTACACAAGCTCTCCTATTGGCTGTTCAAAGCCACCAGAATAATTGAAACCCAAAACAATGGGTTGTTTATGCAACAGAAGACTGAAAAAGAGAGTGTTAGGCAGAGAGTTATAGTTTTGAGACCTTTGCTTTTTTTTTGCCTAATTTCATTCATGGGTTCAGCACCCACATAATGAATTAGTAGAATAATACAGAATTATTTCACTTAGTTTTCCTGGGGGAGCTAAGTTCATAAAGTGCATGCAGTCTTGGAAGAGATTTTCATCATATCTCTAAAGTCTCAAGTTGAGCTCTCTGATAATATCTGGTGTGTGGTGGAAATAGTTCACAGAATGCAGTTGTGTTCTTCAGCTTAGATCATTCAGCAGGTCTGATTTGAGTTCTCACTTTACAATTCTCCCCCTCTAGTTATGACTGTGGTACTCTATAATAAAATAATTTCATCATGGCAAAGCTGTGTTTGTTTAACATGAAACTACTTAAAAAAAGGTATGTTTTACACTTTTGTATCTTTTCTATCGGTATCTGACCATTTACATTAGGATCTTAGACTAACCTTCCAAAAGGCACTTCCAGGCTTCCCTCTCTCTGTGCTTGTCTTCCTGTCAGAGCTCAATGAGTCCTCATGGACCCTGGCAATTCTTACTGGACATGATGCAATGTTTTAAGTATTTTCATGCTTTGTTCTCTTCTGGTAAAAGTCAGCTTTTTTATTGTGAGTGTTAATGATATTAAAAGCTTATAGCTTTCTTATTTTTAAACAACTTCCAAGGTTGTGTGTTCTTGTATATGAAGTCAAACTGTTCCTCTTTTTCCTCCCAAACCCTAGTAAAGCTAAGGTGCAAAGACAAAAGAAACAGATGTATATAATTTTACAGTATCTTCTACTCCCTGTTTCAACCATATATAGTATGTTTATAAATTTGTCTCTTTATTTGGTATTACACATAAACTATTTATTTGAGATTCTGCGCACATAGCGTCTCTACTGCTCTTCTGCTTTATCACAACCTACCATAGTTTGTTAATGTATGGAATGTAGGAAGTCATTAATGTGCAAAAGGACACAGCATTTGTGAAGAGTAAAACATACTTATTGCTCCCATTAGCCATGTTGTCACTGACTGCTGAAGCAGACAGTTTAGACTCAAGCAATCTTCCTATATTTGTATTCATTAGTGAATGGTTCAGCAGTCACTGGGAATTTGCAAGGAGTGAAGTCGGCTAATTTAGTTACATAAATCTTAAAGAAATTCATTAGCCCACCTCCTGTCTTCTTATGTTTCAAGGCAAAGCTCAGATGAAAAGAAAACAGAAAAAACCTTCATGCTTCCAGCAGTTTGATTCCTCATGGAATCTGATAGGGAATCCTACTCTATTTAGTTAGAATCTTACTGTGAGACAGCATCCAGAATAGCATAATAATAGGGATTGGTGTCTCAAAGAATTGGAGAAGTGGCTATTTTTTTAGTCACTAGAATAAATCTTTTCTAGATGAGTATTCTCGCAGGCTGTCTCAGTCCATTTGCCCAGTAGACATAGACATCCTGGATATTGTCGTCGTCAGTTGTAGTAGGTGGGCACGTCATTTGGAAGACACAGAACATGTTAAATAGACGCTTTAATAAATGCTTTAATTTCTAAACCCCGGGTCTGAACTTTTCAAAATGCAGCTAGTATGGAGCAATCTTACAGATGCAGCCCTAATTCAGTTAAGTGTAGTGTCTGTACTCTCAAGTGTTAAAAACTCCCTCATAATCTTGTGCCTATCCATTCTAAGTTTCAAATTAACTTTCAAAGAACAGTATTGGTTGGGATTATCTGCAATAGGAATGAGTCTAAGAAGTTCATTTTGGTACATCATATGGTGCACGGAAATTTCCTTAGGAAAAAACCCTGATACTGCTGGTTTTATATGGACAAGTGGATTGTACCATTTATTTTCTTAAGGGTGAGAAGATTGTTCCTAAAAGCAGAAAATTACTCTCATTTTGCGTCTTTGCTAAAATTTTGGTTTTTTGTTTGCTGAAACTAAATTCTTTACACCAGAAATAGTTTTGATTAATTAATCAACTTGAAATAATATATAGAATGGAAAGGAGAAGATTTCTGAAAGTGTTGAAATGTTTTGTTTCAAAATTATTTTCTTACTAAAGAACAGATTTTTAATTTGAAGTACCGACAAATTTTTTCTCAAAAAAATCAACACATAAGATCAAGATTGTAAAATAAAATATTTTAGTTGTCCCCAGCTGAGCCTGTTGAGAAATTCCTTCTGTTTAAAATTCTTTTGAAGTAAGAAAAGTAATATATTAGTAGAGGGGAAAAAAATATCACATCCAGTTCTTGCAGTTTCTCTGTAAGAGGAGGTACTGTTGAGATCCGTGAGAAGGAAATAGCCTCCTAACCTGGAAAGTGAAGCAGCTGCCTGTTACAGGTGTGGCACACATCAATGCACTCATTTACATATTGACATGTGACATAATTTAGGCATAGCGGTATCCTGAAGTAAACATTTGAAACAACTTCCAGGTGTTAGTGTAAACACTGATTTGGTATTTCAAGTGCATGACACAGTGTTCTTGTAGGAGATTCTGACAGTGAAAGGGTCTGTACTTTCTACCCTATAGAATCTAAATAGAATTGCAAATCAGAATTACTCAGTACTCCTGATTCTGGCCCTCTTAACAAACTGAAAATCAAAATAAAACCAGCCTTTCCTTTTTTCACTTTGCTTTCCAGATGTTTCTTGTCCTTTCAGAACTTGAATGTAGGCAAATTCCTATAGAAAATGCTTTCAAATTAAGATCTATTTGTAATCTGAATCAGAAAAATATCTATGTTTTTTGAACATTCCTTGTATATTATGAAATAAAAATTAATGTCTGACTTTCACGTGAATATATCTCTTCTCCTCCAAATTAACATAGTGTCCAAATTTAAAAAAAATTACTGGATCTCACACCATTATATTTCCTTTGCTTAATAAGAAGGTACTGTAATATTTAAAGTCACACATCATAGAGGAATTGCTTAATGTAACTCACCTTGCTTCCTATATTTAATATAATGGAGACATTTGTGTGTTGACTGACCCCAGAGAAATTTGCTTCCTGGCTAAAAAAGTTGGTACTATTGTACAAGGTAAGCAGAAATAATTCTGCAATAATTTGGACATCTAATTATGGTGTTTAAGTGCAGACTTTGAAGTAAGTAGAAATATTTTCCTTGTCTGTTCATCTTTTGATGTTGGCTTAAAATATCTTTCATGAAAACAAACTTCTTGTGAGGAGGATAGAAACATACTGTTTAATGCTCAGTGAAGCAGAATGGGATAAAAACCTCCTTAAATGCCTCATGATCAGCTGTTAGGCAATTTTAGCAGAACATCATATGTCCAACTGGCTCAAAAAAGTTGCAGCAAACTAACCTTTACTCTGACTTGAGTTTGGATCATAGAATTCCTCAAACGTTGAATTCACTGGTAAACAAGAAAGCTTAATTGTATGTTCCAAATTTTTGTCAGGAGATTCTCATCTGAGGATGAGACAACCATAGTGAGATGTCCCAGTTGCCTGTGGAGCTTTGACAGCGTATTTCTTCGGACTGTGGGACAAGAAAGTGCTATTAACATAAATGCTGTCAGATGCTGCATTGGATTTGTTGACTGTGTTGATTGCTGACATCTCATTTTCTCTATCTCTCAGGGGGTGGAGGGGAAGTGGTGGTGTATTGAGTGTTGAGCCTTCTTAAAAATAGCTTCTTAAATGATCATTTGCAGCCCAAGTTTTCTGATAGGTGTCATAGTTTGCTGTTGCTAAATTCCAGTGTGACCACTTATTCTAATACTGGATGCTTCATATGCTAACATTCAGGAATCATATATACCACACTTATGCTCTGCTGTTTGATTTAGAATCTTAGAGTTGTAGAATCATAGACTGGTTTAGGTTTGAATGGACCTTTAAAGGTCATCTAGTTCCATCTTCCCTGCCATGGGCAGGGACACCTTCTACTCTGCCTAGTTGTGCAAAGCCTCATCCAAATTGTCCTCGAGCATTTCTGGGGATGGAGCATCCACTGCTTCTCTGGGCAACCTGTTCTTGTGCTTTACCATCCTCAGAGTGAAGAATTTCTTCCTCATATCTAATCCAAACCCTCCCTCTTTTATTTTAAAGCCATTCCTTCTTGTCTTAAAACTACATACCCTTGAGAACTGGCCCTGTCTGTCTTTCTTGTAGGCTGCTCCCACCATAACTTGTAAATTAAATAATATTATAGAGTACCTTTATGCTGGTGTTTTAAAAAAACCCAACCTTAGAATTCATGCAATTACTGGTGGTATATTTAGCAATGATGTTAGAATGATTGCAGAGAAGGGACTTAGGAAAAGGTGAAGTTCTTTTAAAAACAGAACAGACTGACTTGAAGAAAAGTTTGTGAGACACAAAATAAATAAGGAATTAAGTCAGAAAATAATTGCTTCAAACTAGTGGCCTTCAGGAATATGCTGTAGTTCACTGAACTGGACCAAATTATATAACAAATACATTCAATAACTTGTTGTGACTAAGGGTAAGACAGAATGTTTACAAGATATTATTTTCTTGAAAAATAGCATTTGGCTTAAATTGAGGAAACACATAAGATGCTGGTAAAAACAGGAAACGCAAATAAGCAACTTGGCCCTAGCTTTCACCGAAATCAGAGTCCTGCTTAATTGAAGGTATTGAAATTCAGGCTTCCCATTTTATTACTTGGTAAGCTTAGATAAAAGCTTTGGTACACCATCAATTATGGTAACTTTTATGCTTTATTTCAGGTTTTTTAAAAGTTTTGACTCTCACTCCAGATTAAGGTACAGACTCCAGTAAGTCATATCCATCATATCCTTTATTTCTAAAAGTGATAAATATCCATTCCATTGAAGACCAAATTTGGCCCTCTAGGTTTCTCTGTGATGCCCCTATGAACCACTGTGCAAGAGATATTTGTAGTCAGAAGTTTGGCTTCAACTGGAGTCCAGATGAATTTGGTCTGCCATTATTATTTGGAAAAAACAATTTTTGTCCTTTCTATTCTAGGTTATCCATCTAACACTGCTGATAATGACAAGGGAAAGAAAAAAAAATGGGCCACCATTTTTGTGTCAACCTCATTACATTACCCCTTCAAGCTGAGTTTTTAACCTACAGCAGGACAAAAAATATTACACCTGTGCTGGGATTTTTCTGTAGCTATAGATTTTCTGTTTAAAGCTCTTGGTGTATAATTGTGGCAATATAAAACTCCAAAATAGTTGCATAAGAGTAAGGTTTTGTCCTTGATGGAATTAATACATTGTCTTGATTAATCAAATTTCTTTGTTTTTTCATGGAACATCAGAACACAAGAGAATAGTGTGAAATCTCTTTAATTCCAGGCAAGCAAAGAGCTAAATCAGAGGTAATTCCCCAAATGGTATTTAAATAGAGTGAAAAAATAATTCCCCTCTAAATGTCTAATAGAAAGTTCTGGCTGCTTGTTTGCTACCATCTGTAAGTGAGAATTGTTTCATCAGGTTTTCTGTATATATTTTGCTATTTCCCAAGGCATGCGTATATTTTTAGCAATTTGTTTTCTGTCTATAAACTATGTTTACCAAGACACTCATCCCTAGAGAAACAGAAAATCGTACAAACAACTTTTTGCAATGACTACCCACATTTCTTGAGGTCTTTATACGGATTTCAAGAGAGCCATCTGAAATGTCCCTTGCTTGAAGAAGTGACAATCAGATACCCCAGCTGCTAGGTTAATGTCCCCATGATGAACACTGTATTTGTCAACAAGTCAACCTGTTATCCCGAGAGATTTACACCTTTTTTTAAGCTATGAAACAACATTATTGATCTTACCTGCTTGACTCAATTTCGTCCTTCTGTGCAAAGTTTGTAAAAAGTTTCAAGCTGTCTTTTCTGTTTTCTATCTTGCATTTGTGGCTTGGAAATGGGAACAGAGTTCTATTCCTCCTCCCCAAAGTCAGTGCTATTTTTAATGAGTTCTAATGCATTTCTTTGAACTTCATCATTACTGCAGATCTATAAATAGTAAAAAATAATTCCAGGACACTGGTATTTAAGGATTGTGAACCATGAGTAAACCAGGTAACCCAAAACAGCTTTTCTGTGGCAATCTTTCAACAGAGTGCTTTGCAGTTTCCCCTTATTAATATGTGCAGTACAATAGATTATAAGTTTATAATTAGATACAAATGCATCTTATGTCAATAAACCTTTCAAAAAGGCTTTTTTTTTGTTTTGCCCTGGTGAAACAGAAATTGTAAAGCTATTGCCATTCAGTGTCTTCTACTTGCTTTTCCCTGCCTTGATGTAATTCATGTACTGTAAGGACCCTTTTTGCTATTCCCAGACAAAAGTATGTTCATAATTTTTTTTAAGCATTCATGGGTAAGGGCATTAAATTTCTTTAATTCCCCTCATAAATTAAAAAACCCAAACAACACCACTCATTGGCCATATGAAAAAAAACTTTGACTGTTACATCCTCACATGGGATTGCAGGTGCGGCTGTGTTAAGTACTGGAGGAAGCTGTGTTGAGGAAATGGCACTAACAACTTGCTTTGAGGATGAAATGGAGCAAAAAAATACCCAATATCAGCAGCGTAGAATGTCTGGGCAAGGAATATAGAATAGGACACCAAGAAGGATACTCAGCTCACATATGTCAGAGAGGGGTCATGCTGCAGGTTGTTCTAGAGACAATTGTGATCACATTAGCAGTGCTGAGCTTGACATTAAATGTCATGTTCAATTCCACCTTATTGAAGGTGATACCTCTGGCTGTAAAAGTGATGAAAAGGCAGATGAATGTTTTATCTAATAACTACTGGGAGATCTGTGGGAGTTTGGCCAAACACTGATGAAAGGAATAGACAAAAATGCATCTACAATGTTGCGTATTGAGCAGTGCTTTTTCTATGTGAAGATTTAATTCGGTTTCTCTCTCTTTGCCTATATCTTATTATAACAGAAAGGTGTAGGTTTACAACTGTTGTTTCCAATCAAAAGATTTTTTCTGTGTCCGTTTCAGCACAATACATGTGTGGTCTGTATCACTGGGCACTGCAGAACCGCTGTGCTAGCATAATTTGTCAACTAATATATTTTCATTGGCTTATGGGGTTTAGCCACTCCAGATTGTTTAAAAAACATTGCTTTCTTGGATAGGTCCAAGACAGAAATAAGGCTAATAATCTGATTTTCCAATTAACATTGAAATCCTTGTGAATGAATAGTATGTTAGATAACTACATGTACTGCAGACGTCTCCAGCACGTCCAGAAGTCTCTTAGGAGTTTCTGCAATGAAACTGAACACGTAAAACTCCTGGACAAACACAAGAAATTCTTTGAATTATACTTGGAAAAATTTTGCTATAGAAATAGAAAAACATTTCTGCAAACAAGAGTTATGGGCTAGCCCCAAAGGAGGGTCTTCAGTATGGTTCCATGTTTGATGCTCAACTACTTTTATGATAAACTAAAGCGAGATCATTCGCTATTTCTCTCCAGTTCCTACTGAAACAGGGAATAAGTGGCAGTGTGAGCTGTGGGTATATTCTAAAGCTTCTTCAAAGAACATTTTTGAATAGTAATTTTTTGAGTCTCTGGTGCTAGTTGTCAGGCAGAATTGTTGCATGGTATGTCATCCCATCTGAGACCCTATTTTGGGCCTAGGTGATCAGGCACCTTCATGAGTGCCTGGGTATGACTTGGAATTAGGCAGTCATCCATAAGCAACTGTTAATTAGGTGCCTCATTATTACCATTTGCACTCATGGAAAAGTCAAAATCGAAAAAAGGCTGAGGGTGAGAGAGTGGATAAAATAACACCCACTAAGACCCTGTCTTGCTCTACTTCTAAGTCCTGTACAGACAGGTATAAAACAGAAACATGAGATGCCTACCTAAATATTGTCATGGTATATTTGCAAGTGACCTCCTGATCAGAGGAGTTTATGAAATTCTTTCAGAGTAGAGCCCTTGCAGGCACTTATGGAATGTTGTGAGTTATCCAGCTCTTCACTACGAGATACAGGAATGAAGAGTATAAAAAATACTTGAGTAGAGCTCACTTTAACAATGATGAGTCTTGATAGTAAAGATGACCTTGAAATTTCCAGAATAGCGTGATATGGTAAAGATTCACATATAACAAAGATGGAGAGAGACTATTTACAAGAGCATGGAGTGAAAGGGCAAGGAGGAATGGTTTTAAGGTGGTAGAGAGTAGGTTTAGATTAGATATTAGGAAGAAATTAGTTTTTGAGGGTGGTGAGGCACTGGAACCAAATGCCTTGAGAAGTTGTGAATGCCCTGCTCCTGGGAGTGTTCAAGGCCTGATTGGATGGGACTCTGAGATACCTGGTCTAGTGAAAGGTGTCCCTGCGTATGGGAGGGAAAGAGTTGGAGCAAAATGGCCTTTAAGGTCCCTTACAATCCAAGTCATTCTATGACTATTATTCTTTATTCACACTAATTCCATCCTAGTGTTATGCTTCCAATAGCAGATGAATTAATTGTGAATGTCATTAAGATTTATATTTACTCATAGGAATTTTTGTCTGTTATTGTGTTTGTATTGAGAATCAGAATGCTTTGCTGAAGAGTAGTTTGAGTGACTTTCAGAGTTTTTTGCCTCACTAAAGTAGAGAAGCAGCACTATTAACTTGACTGGAAATGGAATAATGTGAGCTAGGTAAGCCTGTTTTGTGTCACTACATGCTGAATACCTTTACCTGGAAAATTACTCAAATTTGTAGTCTATAGAGTCAGTTCTAAACTTGATTGAGTACATTATTGCTTCATTTTATTACTGTAATGTCCTCATTTTATGAATATGCATTTTTGCTTAATGTCTATGTAATATACTGCTGATAGTCCTTAATGTGTGATAATATTTTTCAGATTCTAAAGTCTGAGCTTTTTTTTTCTTTTATTCAGCAAAGTTTAAAAAAAGTTTTTTTTCATTTCTTCATATTGAGAGGAATTGATATTCAGGGATATATCCTTGCCATCAATTTTTGGTTACTCAAGCATCTAATTAATAGACTCTAATGTGACCCAAAGTATTAAAATTTGAGCCCTAATGTAGTCCCTGGAATCACTTAAGTGTATCCAAAAGTTGATTTAGAGCATTTAAATTATGTCAGAAGAAAAAATATAATCTCTGACTTGCATAAGATGAAATAAATTTATGTGAAGGAACTCACACTTTAAAACTGGGTGGTATTTCACTTATATTCCTAAGCCAATCCTAATGCCAATCTTAAGCAAACAAATATACTGTATTTTAAAGTGATTCTGTTCTTTAGGTTTGAGAATCCAATAAACAACCAATTTCCGCAGCAGTTGAAACTATTTGCTTTAAAATTGAGGGGTTTTTTTTGTATTTTGAAAGCTGTACATGATCTAAATTTTTACATTCCTACATTTCATCTGTGGTAAGAGTTTGCTTATATATGATCCACTAGAAAATTTTTTAAAAAACAAAAAAACTGCACTAATCCAAGTACGTTACCTTCAAGAACAACATCTAGTAAATACAAGTACATTTAAAAAAAAAAACAAAAAAAGCAAAACAAAATCTCAAAATATTTTTATCATGATTGAGAGTTATGATATTAAGAGGAAAAAGGATTTAGGTAGTCTCCAATATCTTTTGCAGGACATTTAATAACCATCAGTGTTTTATTTAAGTATAAAGACCTGAAGGAACCTAAAGAAAAGTATTTTCCTGTTGAAAATATTTTGCACTTCTTACTGTACTAAGATTAGATAGAGATAAAAAAGTAAAAACTTTGCTTATAATTTTCTTTATCTTCCATACAAATGGTTTGAAAATTCATACTAGAAAACACAATGTGGACAACTTAAAGTATGATAACAATGATAAAAGTATATTATTTAAGATTCTGCATCACAAAAATATATGCATAATCTAGCCAACAGTAATTTTTTGACACGTTGTACTTCCCAGTGGGTGACAGAAAACAAAAACATCTTCTGACAGAAGGAAATAGAGTATCTAAATAACACAAATTGATAAAGAAAATCCCTCCGAGAAAACACTTCACAATTGCAAAATCAATTATATGCTAACCAAGCACTGTGAAAATGATTTGCAGTGACCTAATATAACAGGAGTAAAGCCATAATTATTTGCATAACAAATACATTTGTGAAATCAGGAGTTTTCTTGGAAATAGTTTTTGGAAATAGCATATTTTTGTGAATAGTCTTATTTTGGATGTCTTTTTCAATTTCATCTCATCTCTACTTGGAAATTTTAATAGATGGATCTACAGCAGGGGAACATCAATGTTACTGTCATCACAATTGTACCCTCTGATATGAAATATTGAATTAGTTCTGAGATGAAAAAAAATTGCCATTATTCTTGCTTTGAACCTAAGGTAAAATAGTCTAAAATATCTTGGAAACATTGACAGAAAGTGGTGGTGACAAACTTTTGATTTCTGAATCCATTGCAACACTTAAAATCAAATAGATATATGTGACATTGCAGGCTGACAAAAGAAAGCTCGTTGTATTTGTGTGAATTGGAGACCAAGTGAACTCAGCGTGGTTTTGAGCCCAAGCTGCTGTCTGTGTATGTTTACTCTCAGCAAGGCTTGCTGTCTTAGAATGAGTATCACATTAATTCTATTTTCATAGCTCCTATGTGGGAAGAATGAGACACCTTTTGTAATAGTTGGTGTTTCTAGAAAGAGTTTTATAATACTTCTGACATTCATGTGTGAAAAACAATGCCTAGAACAGGGCTGTAAGTGGGAGGAAGGGGGTTGAAGTGAAAGAAGAGTGAACAGTGTTATGCTCTTAGGTCTGATGTCTCACAGATGATGCAGCCTCTGTGAAAAGGCAGGATACTCCAGGTCAGACAGCACACCTGGTCTAACCTACCCCAGAGTTCCCTCAGGGAGAAAAGGAATGTCTTGCCATTTAGTGGGTTCACATGATCATACTCAAAACAATAGTTTTATTGTTGCTGTTTTTTTTTTGGTTTTTTTTTTAAGATGGAAGAGTTATGATTGCTGCTCATCAATCCAGTTCATATTCTCAATATATGGAAGCAAAAACCTTTTTTGCTTACAGCTATGTCTGTGAATCATTCATATTTGGTGGTTAACCTTTGTCTCTAGTTGTACTTCTTCCTAAAATGGTGATCGTGAGACTTGGCAATATTTTTTGACTGTAGCACAGTGGAAAATTATAATGCTCCTGACTTCTAACATGTAGTCTGAGATCCTTGCCTACCACCATGTCAGCCTCCAGCTGAGTCACTGAACAGAATGATCTAAGATTCCATGACTTCTTCACAAGCTTCCAGTCACTTACATTTACAAGATGGTTTGTAGTGAAATCAAGAATCCCTGGATGTCTTGATTTAGATTTTAAGTGCTTGGTACTTAGCTGTCATAACTTCCTTAAATAATAAGCCCTGACAGCTCTGGAAATCAGTCTACATACATGTAGTATCTGAGTGTTTAGATAGCCTGAATTCTAGGTAGAGGTGGGACTAAGATTAATCTTTTTAATCTAAATTGGTAAACAACACTGAGAGGTACCTACAGATATGGTGATTACCCATCACTTCTAAAATGAAAATATTTTGTTAAAATGAAAACTGTAGCTGAAATAGAACTGTAGTGCAAAAACTCTGGGTGAGCCATATCAAGATATTTTATCCAAGATACCATGGTACATAATGATAGCAGTAACACCTCCTCATACAGTCTTTGCTCATGTGGCCAGCACTTTCATATCTGTATGTTAAATCTTTGTCAGTAGATCTTGTCAGGGAAGGACTCATGAGTTCTCAAGTAAGAATTACCTCCTCCCCACCTCCCCTGTTGATGACTAAATCAATTAATGAAGTAATTGTGTGAGGATTGAGAAGTATTCTCAGTTAATGATTTAAAGATTTTTTTTCTATGTTTCTTTGCTGTGGTTTGAGCAGCATCTTGTTCTGCAAAACGTATGTGTTTGGAAGGAGGTGATGTGAAAGTAAACAGTCTGTCTAGGAAACATTCAGGTGAAATAAATTTCATTTTTTCAAGCAAAACAGTTGTGCAAAAATGTTGAAGACCGTATGAGACTGAGGCAGAAATCATGCCATTTAGTGAGAAATTATTACAAAGATTACAGAAAAAAGGCAGAAGAATTTTACCTCTTGATGAAATATAAGGAATTATTTAGGATAGGCTGAATGCTTTATCAATGCGCAAATTTGTCAAAGATATTAATAGATTCATTGGAAGTATGTGTGAATCTTTGAGGGTTTTGAAGAGCTGTCTATCTTTGGTAATATTTTGTTAACCTTTCTGCAGTGTTGATGTCATTCCCACAATATGTTTGCTCCCAGCGCACACATGAAACTGTTACATGACTAAGAACCAGGACTCTGGTTCCACTTGGTTCAGTGTGTTCAGGGAGGGGGTGGGGTAGAGAGAGGTTCTGTATTTCCTACAGAACTTCAGCAGCGTGACTTTTAAAACATTATACAATGCAACTTGTGAACATATACAGGAAATAGATACCATATATATAGGAATAATACTACTAAAATCAACACTGCTGCATAATCTGAGTTCCAGACTTTTCTTAGAACTAAAATCTGTCCTTTCAGACTATCCTTAAGATTGAAATTAGATTACGTCAAAACTGATCATTAATTGTATTTGGGGACCTAAGAATTCTTTTAGAAATCAGTGTAAGAAAGATCTTTGATGAGTAGGAGCAGTATTTTTTTATCCTGAATTTACTGCTGCAAAAGCAGAGGTATTTGCTAGAGGATGCACACAGCATTTGATTTGTGTACTTTGGGGTGAGCATTTGGAATAGCCACTGTTACTTCTTTTAAATACAAACATGTATATGCCACATCAGCCCTGTAGGTTTTTCTTGAGTGAGCAATGCTGGCAGGTGACTGCTTTGCTCCTCAGGCTGCACTCTGGGCCTCCCTTTGCAACCCATTCATGCATTCTGTGATGTCTCTGCATTTAGCATTAAGGACATGTTTAAGCATGATGTTGGATCAGAGCTTCAGTGGAGTGCCAGCACTCTGTTCAGCAGAGCACAGTGAAATGCTCTGCTGTAGAGCATGCTGAGAGGAAGAGAGGCGTGGTGAACACAGTAACAAGAATTCTATTCTTTGATTCTGTTTACCAGGTGAAGCCTCACCTGCGCTGAATGACTTGGCAGCAGTACCTCTGTGTACCCTCCTGAGATGCAGCCATGAGCACTTTACCAAAGTTCAAATCATAATTAAACTATATTTAGATGTATTGTAACATTGTGAAAACGTTGTTTGGGAGTTCAGGAATTTTAATTGGCTATTTAAAATTTGCATATTGTGTTTGTTATGTGCCTTTTATGACTGTAACCTGCTCCTTTCTTATTCATGTTTTAGATTCCATCAAAAGTGTGTATATGAGGCAGGGAGGTGTACAAATTTTTTTAAAAATAGTTAAGATAGGAAGGTAGGTGGGGAGAACTAATGTTCTCAGGATTTGTTGTTAACAGGGTTTGTTGTTGTTTTGTGCTGGTTTTGTTTTCCCACTAGCAGAATGATTTGTCTCTGTGTGCAGCATCCAGGTAATTCAACTGGTTGTAATTAACTCACATCTCTTGGTGCCTTTGGACTGTAAGACATATCATGATTCAGATGAAAACTCTATACCTTTGGTTGTGGTATTTGGCACAACCTAAACATCAGTAGGAGAGCTCTAAAGATTGCTTTGCACCTAGGATGAAATTTTAAGTTTAAGACAAGTGATGCAGAAAGGCTCATGTTCATATAACAGCCAGATAAAAACTGGAAGGAATATGAGGGTGATTTAAAAACAGCTTTCCTAGATAAAAGCACCTTTGTGCCAGATTCCATGCTCCAGAGAATGCAATGAGCTGTATGGCATGGGAAGAGTGTCTGAGAAAGTAAAGTTCCTCCAAATACTTTGAGAATGCATGTCTCTTCTGGGCTGGCTGCTTCTCCATGTATTTGGTTTTTGCCTATTTAAAGTCCTATAAGCAGTGCAATGTTAGAAGTAAGCTGCATTATACCTTTCTATCCAAATTCAGAAAGAATATATTTAGTGGTTTTTAATGAATATTTATCTTTTTCTTAAGAAAAGAAAAATAAATAAAAAACAAAAGGCATAGCTGAAAAGTTGTGTAAAAACAGAGATGAAAGCTGTGATGTTGTGGGCATAGAACTTAAAGGCTTAGTGAAGGTACTCGAAGGTAGTGGAGGTACTAAGTCAAGTTTTGAACACCTTCTCCAGCTCTGGACTAAATCTGTGGTTTGCAAAGCATGTGTCTCTTCTGTAGTGATGGATTTGTATTTTGTTTAAGCTCCAGAAGTCAAGGACTATGGATAATAAAAAGAAAAAATTAAAAAGGAAAATGTTTCCTTTCATTATTGTAAATCTGGTAATCTAGTTTCCCTTTACTGTGTGAATGTTAGAGGTCAGTTGTATGCAAAGAGATGTGAGTATCAACGAAGAGTCCATGCAAATATATCCATGGACTGAAATTTCACTCAGATCAGACGCAGCTCCTAATCCTTTAGGTAAAACAGATGAGAAAGTATATTTGTTGTGTGACCAATATATCTATGTTTTGTGGACAGTAAACATTTCAGGGTAGGGTCCTTTTTTCATAGTGGAAAGCCTTCTTTAATACTTTAAAATAGTATTTTTCCAGTGTATTTTTTACTGCATATGCATTGGAGCTTGCTTTCAAAGTTATAGCTAGAGAAACATAGCAAGGAGTAAAAGGCTATTCAAAGCCAGAATTAACAACTTCTGCAGCTACACACTCTGGGATGTCACTAGATCATTTAGAAATTAACTACTTCTTTTCTAAGAATTGCATGGGGACAGAATTCACAGCCTATGTCGTGATGTGCAGAATATTTCCTGCTTTCGGTTGCTGCTGTATGAGACTAAAAAATGGCAGATCATTATGAACAACAAATAATGTGTATGCCACATGTGCTATTCTGTAGTTTAAAAGTATTTTTTCTCTTTTGGTTATCCTAAAGGTCATTTGGTCGGTTTTAGTAAATGTGGTTGATAAATAATGATGGCCCAAATGCCACAGGGTTTAAGGATTACTTGTTTCTCAAGGAATACAATAACCTATTAAACAAAAATGTTTTGCTTGGAAAGACGAGTTATTGACAGGAAAATGCATGTATAAAGCAAGAAGTAATGTTTATTTGGCAAATTTTGTTTTTATCATTAAGCCATCTGGTGTATCTAGTGAGACTATACAAATATCAGTGTATGGCTGTCCTAGAAGCATGTTTACAGAATACCTGCAGTGCTTATTACCAGGAAGTTCTCAAGGTATGAAGATCTAGAAGAATTTATTTCCAGAGTAGATGTAGTGCTCTGAAATGAATAGTTAACAAAAAGTATCTATTCAGCAGGTTAGCTACAGGTGGTTTGACTATAAACCAAGGAAGGTTGAGTGACACCACCTCCTCTGTGAATGACCCATAAATCATTCCATTACACATAGCTGGCTAAAAAACCAAACTTGTCCCCCTTAGGTATTTGAGTCTGTGCTGATTGTTTTGACAAAAAAGAATTGTTTCAGTACAGTATTGAGCTCTAATACAAGGGTGAAACTAGCAAACAGCAAACCACGGGTCATACTGAGAAGCCTAGCATGCCAGTTAAATGATATGAAGAGAACAGAACAGAAATAATTTATATATGTGCTCAGTAATTTTGATATTTAAAAATTATTACTTGTAATATTCAGGTAAAGTTGATATTACTACTAATTGAATTCTTTTCCACAAGAAAAGTTTCTGAACCTGGAAGTTCTGGTATCTTTGGGAGGTGGATTTAGATCATAATCCAAATTTGCTCTCCCCTCAATATTTTGTTACAATTTATACCAAGGAAAATTATTGAAAATAGAGTATTTAATACTGAAAAACTAAAATTCTTTACTACCTTGCATTTGTAGCTGAACTTGCACATATGTTTCATTTTATCTAGCTGTGATGATTATAACAGTTTGGAAAAAAAAATCTGAAATTTCTATGCTGAAGAATCAGACCTTATTTGTTTATTGATATAAATAACTAGTTTGAAGACAAGCTTCAAATTTCAAAGGCTGTCATAAGGTCAAAACAAAGCTCTTGGTATCTGCGATATTTAATTAAGTTTGATAATTCTTCTTACATTCCATATAATAACACACAATCTGGGGGAATTTCTTTGGTGTTCTCAGATTGCTGGCATTCTACAGAGACTCATTTTTTAAATGAGCTTTCTGAATAGAAGATTTGAACTATGACCACTGTGCTTTCACGAGATATTTTGTACCTGATATTGAATTTAGTGTTGTTCCAATGAGAAATAATATGGAACTGTTGAAGATAAATTATTTTTATTTTAATCTAACACTTAAGAATTATAATGTTTCACTTTTCATCTTAGAAATGATAGACCCCTGTAATCATAAAATGGTTTGGGTTGACAAGGACCTTAAAGATCATCTAGTTCCAATGCCCCTGCTATTGACAGGGACACCTTCCATTACACATGGTTGTTCATCCAACCTGTCCTTGGACACTTTCAGGAATGGGACATCTTTTCTGGACAACATGTTTCATTACCCCACCACCCTCACAGTAAAGAATTTTTCCTTCTGTCTCATCTAATCCTACTTTCTTTCACTTAAAGATATTCTCCTTGTCTTATTGCTACGTATACTTATGAAAATCCCCCTCCATCTTTCTTGTAGGCTGTCTTTGGGTACAGGAAGGCCACACTGAGGTCTTCTGAGAGCTTTCTCTTCTTCAGGCTTAATAACTACGACTCTCTTTGCCTGTCTCCATCCCCACAGTCAGTGTCAGTGTGTCTGCCGGACACACTCCTATAGACCCATGACCTTCTTACATTGGGAATACCAGAACTGGATGCCTTGATATGATCAGTTATAAGCAGAAAAGAGTTCACTTGAATACAATAATTTAGATGTTCAGATGTTAGTACTTAAAAAAAAAACCCTTACCAAAAGAAATCCTTATTGTGAGCACAGTATTATAACTGTCATATGAGAAGGACAGTTATTTTTTATCATTAAGGATACTTCAAAAGGAACATTGATTTCAGATACTTTAAGAAATTGAGACTCAATAGCTGTTGCTCATCTTTTTGAAGACTTAGCAGCTGGAAAATAATGACTGTTTATGATTCTTATAGAATGAATTTGACCAGCAGATTTTTCAAAGAATCTAATATTAACCTGAAGTTTCAGCCTCCTTCTGAATCCTGATGATTTTGTTTTTTATTCTTAAATTTGTCTGACATTTCTCTATTGTTGTACTGAAATAGAAAAAAACACAAAAAAACACCCAACCCTCCCACCACCCTCTGCCATAAAACCTCAAACAACACCCAAAATATCAATCTTCTTTATTGTTCTCTCTTTTAGAGAGTTACACTTTGGCTTTCTGTAAAAATATTTTTTCTATACTAGGGTGTACTTTTCTAACTGAGGCATCTTTACTATGAAATTCCATGTGATTCTTAAAGGGAGAAACAACTTCATAAACATAGGTTTAGGCCTTTAGCACCTTTACATTCAAATAATATTCTAGGTTTTTTTCTGTACTTCATTTGTCAACCTTCGAATTCCAGTTTTCCCACTTGAGTATTCTGTTCATTATGGTACATCTGTCATAAGTTCAGGACGAGAACATGTCTTGGACCAGAAGAATCACTTTTGCATCATGTGTCTGGTCTTTGTGTCTGGCATGTCTATTTATTGTGAGACCTGCCTGGGGTTTCCTGACTTGCTTATCTTTTTTGGGATATGTGTTTGAAAAGCTATGAGCTTTTCCATATGCTAATGCATTAAGTTCTGATTTACTTTCCTCTCAGTAGAGATCTTAAAGGACTTACACTGAAGATTATATCTTATATAGTTCTCTATCATTTACTATGCATTTGGAGCCAACAAAATGAGTCCAGATAAAAAATTAAAATCTTCCCCACAGCACTTCATGTTGATTTTTAATTATGAAGGGTGGCTTGTAAAACTGGGATTAGAACCAGTTTTCTCCACTATCAGCAGGACAGCTCTTTGTGTAGGAATTCCCAAATTGGTTTGTTTGCTACTTAACAGCCAATGGAGTATGTTGTGTATGCCACAAAGGAGTATTTGCATAGCAGCCACCATCAGCAGAGTGTGCTGATTGTCAGGGCTGTAACAGCTGTGATATTTCTTCCAGCTGCTCAGAGAGCAGAACTTTTTGCAAATGAGCTGCCAGAAAACCCTTCAGCTGTGCACTCTTGATGCTGACTTCTTCCCAGATCAAGCCACAGTATTAGTAGCAGCTACATGTCCATTTTTGTCACTGATCTATTAGTATAATTTTTGTGTCCAAGATGAATTCACACCACCTTTGTGGAAATTTTTTTGCCAGTAAGATGAGTTTTGTGCTCCTCTATGTGATGTCTCATCTTTCAGTGACTTTCTGCTTTCGGAAGTCTACCAGCTTGGATGTTGCTAGAATATACCTTTATGAGATATTGTGAAAAGCTTGTTTGAACTCTTTAGTTAAAGGTAGAGAGTGAGAGAAAAGATGTAGGATGTTTGGCACCAAAGAGACAGAAAGACTTGCTCCAAATACTAAGGTTCTTATCAGTGTAAATGACAGCAGGGCTTGCCTTAAAAAAAATAAATTAAAAGTTAACATAATAATAAAAGAATAAATTATTTATTTATTTCTCACACTTTGAGCTCCTGAGCAAGCTCCGGATGATGTCCATAATAGATTCCCGTTTTCTATAACCAAGGACAGAAATTTATAATTGTTACTATTTGTAGAAATTCTTGGGAAAGAAAAATTAAGAAAATCAGTCTTGAGTTAAAATTGAGTTTTGTTTTTTTTATATCGTTGTCCAGCAAAATACTACAAAAAACTACTCTTCAAAAATATTAAAATGCTACTAACAGTTTAGTAGCTAGAATAGAGAATATTTCATTTTTATGAAGCTATTTGTTCCAGTAATCTTGAGAATTTGGTCACAAAGCAGACGATGTGTGTCTCCACCCTCTCAACAATCTTTGTTCTTCAAAGTGTTTTCATTTATATCTACCTGTGCAAGTCTAGGATATCTTTTCTGTGAAAGCAAATTGAAGGTGAAGAATCTAGCTGAACATTTATGCACCGCCAAGCAGTAGAACAGACATAAATTATCATATATTCATTAAGTAAATTAAACATAACACCTTCAGGGCTATATGTAACTTAAAAGCGCCAAAATGGAAATGAGATAGATGCAACACCAGTTAGTGGTAGAAAAGAAAAAAATGCTCTATGAAGAAATAAAATTACCTTCTCATATGACATAGAAGACAGGTGACTCCCCAAATCTATTAGGATCTCTGCCTCTTATGAAAAAATATTGTTTTAAATGACGCCCCAGCTAACAGGAGATTAAGCAGAAAGACTATCCAAAACTTATTTTAAAAGCTTTGGTTATGGTTTCAGATCTATAGTTTGTTTTCTGAGCTGTTATACAAAGAGTATAACCATGGAAGTGCAAGACAAAACACTTGTAGCAAAAATGTAAATGCAATAGCAATATCACAAACTCAAGAGGAATTTGCCTCTGGGAGGTAATGAAAAACAAAACTGTCCTTACCTAAAAAAAAAATTAAAAAGCTTGGAGGCATGGCAAATCAATTTCCCTTCTTTAAAAGAACCATTTTAAAGAGTTTTGCTGGCTGCTCGAGTTATATTTCCAGTCTGGTCTTCTCTCTTAATATACTACCTGAAATCAGTTTAAAATATTAATTTGCTTAACATGTAAACAAGCAAGCAAAAAAACCCCAATAACCTAGTTTAAAAGGTAGGTTTCTGGATTGCAAAGACACATCAGATTGCCATCTGGTAAAAGGATGCTGTATTTATTGCTTTCTACTTTTTTGTCCCTATGCTTCTCAGATGAGATCAATATCATATGCTTGTTTGCTTCTTAATGCATTGGGAAATATATAGAAAAAGGCCAACAAAATGGAAAGGAAGCTATTTTTGCCAAAGCCTTAATGAGAATGAAAGGGCCTCAGAAAGAGCTAGGTTAATGCTTAGTTCAAGAATCTAAGTAGATGTGTCTGTGTGGCAGAGGATCTGCATCTTAATTTACCTTTCCAGCTGAGATTTTACTTACTTGATTAACATGATGGTAGTTTCTACATTTTTGAGAACTAAGATTGGGAGGGTCCTCAGGATTCTCCAGTAAATCCTATTTTACTAGCTGTTTAAAGTTTGTTCAAAAGTTTGCACTTAGATAATGCACTTGAAAGCGCAACTCCCTATTGGAATGCATGAGTCATAAAAGCAGTACCTGCAGTTTAATTGGAGTTTGATTCCCAGCTGTTTTTTAAAATCTTAACATACAGTGTATTTTGTAATGGGAATCTAGATATGCTTTTGAGATTTTTCTTATTAATTTCTCCTCCTTTTCTTAAATTGTGTCTTGGTGTGCTATAAGCTGCTTGAAAGCCTTGCTCACTTAAGGCATGACCATAGAACAAACACTCAAGTCAAACAGTGTTGTATCTGACAGGAGTACGTCTAGTTTTAATTAAGATACACACAAGCAGAGATTTTGTGCTATCTGGAGTCTCTTATACACCAACAGCCTTTTAGGCCATACTCCTATGTCTGAGAATTCAGAAATTTAGTGGCTCTGTCCCTGGGTGCCTGTAAAAATTATGAACTTTAGATTCTGCAGAACAGACAGGATTTTGAAAAGCCACAGGAGGTTATTAGCCAGTGCTATTTTCAAATTTATTTCCCATTTAGTTTGTGATGAAGGTTCTACTTGTAACATAATTTAATACGGCACAATGCTTTCTTCCTGACATGTTGACAGAATGTGGGAAATTGAACAAGACTGGCAGAAATGGCAATTGGGATTTGTGTAAATTTCACTGCAAACTTGTGTCAATGAAATCAAGATATATTTGAAATAAATTTCCAAGGGGCGTAACTAGCTCTTTTAGCTAAAGAAGATCTTTATTTTAGCTGGAAAATTATTTTGCCATAAAAATAGATGTTAAATTACAGGCTAAAAAACTTGGTCAAATTATTGGTTGCTTTTTCTTTTAAAGATAAATATAGATTAGCTATTTCTGGGTTCACAGGGAATTTCTAATATTCAGAATCTGGATATCACTTTGAACTTACTGAAGACATAAGAGAAGTTTTGCATTCCTTAATATGTGTACTTTGGAAGATGGTCATTCAAAACACTGGGCATCTTTCAAGATTGGTATGGATTTGATTGCCAACTTTTAGGTGTTGACGTTGATGGCCACAAAAGTTCACTGTTACCTTTGTGTCTTTTTATATTTATTTTATATATGTTTCAGGAAAGTTACACTTGCTTTGCCTGGGCCTCAGTAAAAACAAACTTGTAACTAGTTTGGTCAAGCTGAAGCCAGGTTAATGAAACTTCCTGAATCTATAGGATGGGGTTGCAGCCTGGATCAGATACAGCTGCCTTCTTTCCAAAATGTGTCTGCCTGAGAAGGTAACGAAGCCATGGCCTTTCAAAGTACTGATGGATATTCAATTCTAAGATATTCAATTCAGATAAAAGACACCAGCATCTGTGCCTGTTAGATTTTAGATATATTTGCACATTTCCCTGGAGAGAAGTTACGTGGCAGCTGAAAGAATCATATTGATATGTCATAGCTATGACAGTTTAGGATGATGTCTGTCTGTGCTTGCTATTAATTTCTCACATTCATTTTCATTGTTTACCCTATGACTAATAATAACCTGATTCAGTTAGTGATTCTTTGCAGACATTGAAATATGAAACTATCATCTGCATCTGCTTGAAATTATTCCAAGGTTCTTAATTATTCCAATTATTCCAATCCTAAAGGTTTATATGGATGAGGAAGATCCTGGAATGTCTGGAACCATAAGAATTTGACTTGTTTATCTTTTTCTCTTCTTCTAAAGGAAAAACTTGTGATGCAGAGTACTACATAAGAAAACATGGTATAGTTTCCCAGATAGATGGAGAATGACAGGTGATCATGCATTTTTATTTAAAGTACTTGTTCACAGGAATTATTGTGATTATATAAAATGACAGTCTCCAGAATAGATATAGATCATGGCTTCTTTTAAAGTAAAAGTGCTTTTTTCCAAAATGCATTTAATCTTTCATCTTAGGAAGTTCCTTAAATGATACAGTGTAATATATTTATAATCATTACTTCATAATAGATTCTTACATAAACATCATGAATGATTGGTTTAGGTCACTTAAAGAAGCACTGGCAAAAGTCAGTTTAATAGAAATTTCCAATAACAGGAAAAAGTTTGATGGCAATGTTCACTCTATTACTTATTAAATATCCCAAGTTATCCCCTGAGCTTCTTATAAGTTCAAAGGACTAAAGAATTCCTGAGATTTTAGAGCAGCCTGAGGAGGTGGGGAAACACACCACGCCAGTGATTCGTGACATCTGCTACAGGATACAACACATGATCCTAATTGCTTATCTTCCTACTTACGTTCTACCCACCCTGTGAAAGAGGACAAAAAATGGGCTTAAACATTGGCTCTACTACTGGAAAATTTTATAAAGACTAAATAAGTACCTACTTCTGCAGAAATTTATAGAAATAGTCACACATTATGAGAGGCAGTGTGGGACAAGAGGAGCAGGGAGTGGGGAAATGGGATTAGCCGAACAGAGGGAATATCCCTTCTTGTTATTTGGTGCTTTTATCCATCCATCAATATCAGTGCTGCCTTTACTAATATTCCTCACTGCATTGCTTTTAATTTGGAGATAAAATTAATTGGCCAGCAGAGATCAAAAATGCCCTGCAAGTACAGATGTGCACTTATTTCAATTACAGATTTTGAAGAAAGCACTGGTATTGTGCGAAGAGGAACTTTTAAAAGCAAGTTCTACATACAGGTAATAGAAATTTTGGATGGATTTTTGAACATGACATTTACTGCCTGAGGAGTGAATGGTAGGGAACAGCGATTAGACAACAGTTTCCTCTCCTATTTACTGGTGACATCAGACTGGAACCAAAAGAATTCCTGTGAAACTTTTGAAGACTTAAAGCATCTATTACATGACACAATGAGTTTATGGATGCACAAGAGAGACACAACTTTTGAGCAATTTCAGCTAAAGGGAAAAAACCCAAGACACCTGCAAGAGGATGCTAATGATGAGCATCACCTTGTTGCCATCCTAATACATTCTCAGCCAATGACATCTTGTAATAAAATAGGTGAACCAGTGATATTTCCTGCTTATAAACCGTTCCCAAAGCTTCCCAGCTACTTGGTAAATCTTTGGAATCATCGTCAGATGGTGAACGCCATATAAGAAGTGAAATCCTTCTGAAGTGTAGTTATCCCGAACTCAGGGCCTCCAGATTTTTTGTCTCTTTTAGGAAAGTACTCCACTCTTCCTCTTACATTCCTTCACCTGAAAATGGGTTTTATTTAGAATTGAATTAAATTGATTTTTTTCCAGGATGGGAATTTTTGTTGTGGGATATTGTTTTTGTAGGCAATGCTTCAGTTTTACTTAATCTATCCCACTGCTTGAGGGACACAGTATGTTATGGTCTCGTTCTTCCAGTACTGCAACTTTTAAGGAAGTATTTTAGGCCTGTGAAGGCATTTCTTGCTGGAGTGGCATAGGAAAATGCAGTTGAGACAGCTACCATGTGAGTGAAAATATCAACTGCCTGTTTGACATCAAGCAGAATATTCTTGTTCTATACCTAAAGACTTCCTGTAAATGAAAGATTGGATTAACCCACTCTAATGAATGTGGGGCGCAGAGATAACATGAAGGAGCTGCTCAGCAACAATGTGATTCTCCCACATTTTGTTCCTTTTGCATGGGTGATTGCCCAGGAGGTTTCTGTTCACCAATATTCTCTGAAGATCTATACTTTAAAATCTGAAAATGCGGACTTGTATATTTTCATCTCAGTACGGTGACATGTATGATATTTTTGTCACTGAAGTTGTTATTGATTCTCTGTTGTCTCTGAATCAGGTATTTTCACAGTGCCAAAAAAACCCAGAAAATAGATTATTTGGCCAATACATTTCTATAGAAATAACAGTGTTCAGAAAATTTGAGGTTACTTAACAATGATCTAAGTTGACTATAAAACCAGATTCCAAAGTACTGTTTTCTCATATCACAAGACTGAATCTATTAAAGAAGTAGATCTTTCTT
This sequence comes from Cardinalis cardinalis, assembly GCA_014549065.1. Taxonomy (NCBI): domain Eukaryota; kingdom Metazoa; phylum Chordata; class Aves; order Passeriformes; family Cardinalidae; genus Cardinalis; species Cardinalis cardinalis. The sequence goes on from JACDOX010000008.1 coordinate 11,898,228, forward strand.
TTCATGAAAATCCATCTTCTGCAGTTCTATATATATTGAAGGTTAAAGAATAAATTAAGGGTTGGGATTCCTCTTTTTCTCATAGAAGGTAGCAAAAAGTAGCCAAAAATACTTGGATCCAGTTTCCATAAAACTGGTGGGCTTGTTCTTTGGGATATCCTGCGGATTTTAATCAGAGGATCACTTGATGCCCACATTGATCTCTGGATCAGGCACAGCTTGCATGTGTGTGCACATGCTGCTTCCTATAATGACATAAGGGTGGTAGCAGTTGGGCAGCATATGCTGCTAGTCTGCTGCATGGCTACATTGAATTTGCCCATTAAAGCTGTGTGTAAATAGAGCTCAGTGGTGATTGATGGGTCTGGATGTTTTCTTACAACATATGGCTATGGATTTCCAGGTATTTTTATGTTTTGCTTTCTGGTTGGGTATTGTTTTAGGCAGTTGAGACACTTAATCTATTTCTGATTGAATTTATCCTGTTACTGTAGGAGATGCTGTGAAAAAATCCTAATCTTCTTTAGGGTTAGATTATTTTGATACCTGATATACTATATTACTGAAAAAATTTCTGGCTGATGTTTTTCTGAAATTGCTTTTAAAACTAATAGAAAATATTATATTAATTCCAAATGAAACTTAAAACCAAACATTTGTAAGAAGTAGGAGTTGCTTGTGTTTACTAATATATCCGCACAATTTTTGTAGTGTTTTTGTTTTTATAAATTATGGTAAATGCTGTTCAAATTCAAAGGTAGGTAAAAACTGTATTCTAATTTCTTAAGTACTTTTTGCTATATTATTTTTCAAATTAGAGAGTTTCTTCTTTATTTTTGACTTGTAATTTCCTTGCTTTAGTACTGTGACTACTAAAATTTTGTGTTTATTTCATTAACCAACATGACAATCTTTGATGTCTTGCTCTGTGCAAAAGTCATTTGAAGCAAGTTGGAATGAAAACATTAAAAAGACAGTATGGTAATATACAGTTTGATAGTATTTTATATCTACTCTGATTCATTGAGCTTGTATTCAATCATGAATAATTGTTGAATGATAGCTCTGAGCCATTTTGAAATATTCACTTTTCTAGCTGACTGTGAGGGCAGACTTAAATTGTGGGGGTCCCAGAGAAGTGAGGACAATATATGCCACATGACCCTGACAAGTTCTGTCTTTGACAGTGTTAATGAGTTTTCATCTTATCTTCACCACGTTACAGAACTGTAAAAATCATGAGAGGTCAGTGTACAACAATCAGGAAAAAAGTGGGACAGGAGGAGCATCAGGGTCAAGTATGCAGTCAACCATGACAAAAGCCATTTACTTAAATTATAAAAAGTTATCTGAATGGCTGGAAATTTATATATTGACTATAACTAAAATTCATCTTACTGCCTGGAGTTTATGCTGATTAGAAACTCTTAATGATTATTTCTTTTAAATTAATGATCATCTGGAAGACCAATGGTTCAGTCTCTGGCAGGGACAAAACTAGGCTGCCCAGCAATGCTTAGCCCTCTTAATAGAATATGGATTATTTTTATGGATGTTACAGTTTCAAGCTGGTATCCATAAGGCATAGCTAGAAGCCAGATTCCATTACTTTAACTCTTTTAATTGCCTGTGTGATCTGTCTGCATTCTCACTTTCTGGTTGTGGGGACTATGTTGGATCAACCCCTTCTAAAATCTGAATTTGTTCCAAAACACTGTAGAGCTCTATATTTTAGTACTCATGCCCATGCTGGGAAAAAAAAAAGTCTGCTAGAAAAGTAATATGGTAAATGAGCAACTAAATTAATCAACTTTCTCATCATGATGACAGGGATTCCTGCTTCAAGTACCTACCTTTACTTTTTATAAAAATGGGAAAAGAACCAGACTCTCATATTGCTGCAGTGAGCTCTCAGGCTCATCTCACTGTAAATTTTAAAAAGGTTTTAGAAGGCCACAGTGATGCTAAAATTCAATGACCCTTGCTTGAGCAGTGATAATATGAATTAATACTCCAGTGCCAGGCTATCATGAGGAGAATGCACTCTCCTGCTAGCTTCAAACCTCAAGGGGTTCAAAGTGGTTATTGTCAGTGTGTAGGGTTTTCTTTTGAAAAACAGCAATATGCAATTACTTCACAATAATAGAAGGATGGGTATTCATTGAAAATCCTAAAACAATGAAGAAATCAGCAGTGTTTGTGGCTCAAATCTGTTTATTCTCTACTCAGCCATCTCCCTGCATTTAATTACTTTGTTCCTCTGCTTTGCCATTTACACCATCAGTGTTTGTGTACTGAGAGCACGACATCCCTTGCTACCTGATCACACAGCTGTATATTTTGGGATAGAGCTTTGAAAATGTAGGTTCTGCTGTTCAGATGGAGTGAGGTTTGCTCCCAATCCAAGAGGAAAGGGAAGAGGGTTTTTTGTGATTCCAGTTCACAGCCTGTTTTTCTGTGGGACTTTGTATCCAGACTCCAGGCTTGAGGGACATCAATAGTTAAGCCTTCATTTTAAAGGATTATACTTGGCATTTAGACAGATATTACTGTATATGAATTTCAAGGCCATTAACACTTAGAAAAGTACATCTCATAGTTGTCCTGAGGGAAATTACTATACCTTCTTTGTTGATAAAATGAGGTACACAAGTGGACAGTCATTCTTAAACACAGCATTAGTACAAAATCAGTGCACCAACTAAGAAATCAGGATTTAAGAGTGTAGTATTTCTATACCTACTCTCAAATAGGGATTAATTTCTCCCAAAAGAGACAAAAATTTTAAGTTTTGAAAGTATTTCCTGTGTCTGTGCTGTTTTAAAAGTATTTTCCTGTGTGTCTGTACTGAGCTAAATGTGGCTTTAGTTCAGACTTCTTGAATATCTACATATTTCTTTGTAGATAGTAAAAGCAGAATGTATTTTGTAGTGAATACAATATGCGTCAAACTTAGTTATTGTGCCACCAAATTGCTATTTTGAACTGGCTTTTAAAGATAACCTTAGAAACATCCTTCTCCTGCCTCCTTTAAGGTAATGTTCAAATCAGAATACAGAGTGATTTTTGCCTCCAATGGAAAGGCAGCACTACTTCCACTACCCAGAGGACAGTAAACATTCATTAGATAATGCGAAAGCTTTATAGTCAGTATGGTGATTGAAAGGGAGATGTTTGCATCATGGAGTTGATTCTTTGAATTTACTTTGGGGAAATTGTGGGGAGATAATGCTACTGAGACAGCCAGTGTCATGTCAGCTGTTCTAAATATCAATTTGACTTTAACAGAAGGGAAGAGAATGCAATATAATGCATTACAATACAGTAATACGGTTGTCTTTTGCTTTCATTGCACCTTGGAAAACAAGAGAAGTGAAATGGTGTGTTGAGCATGCTGTGAGAGGCAAGAACAATGAGCTAGCTTTGTCTCTGAGTGAATATGAAGCTGAGGACAGATAGCAACAACACCAGGTGTACTCATTACGCAGCAGAGTGCTTTCTGGGCTGTATATTCACGGTAATTTGCATTCGTGGAACACTACTGATCCAAGGTGCCCCATGCAAATGTCCATATGGTGGTGTCTAAGGGTGTTACCTGAGGTCAGAAACCATAGAAGAGGACCAACAGGCTTGGATGGCTTCAGTTCAGTTCCAATCTATGCAACCGAGTTGAGTTCAGTTCCAGTCTCTGATTTGAGACAGGTAATTTCATCTTGTCTGACTCTTTTTTTTTTTTTTTTCTGGAACCGTATCAACAAGTATTAGTCTTATTTTTGTGTTTCTTCTGTAAGGGCTACCTCCCATACCAGAAGGGATATCACCAGACTGTCACAAAAACAAACCTACCGCACCACAAAAGCAGAAAGAGGAGTTCAGGTATCTAGGAAATTTTTCATTCCTTACATGGCATGCATCTAAACCTGGAACTAATAGAAACTTAATTTGATGTTAACTCTGCAGGTTCCTTTAACATTTTACAACTCTTAGTTGGATCAATAGTATTTCACTATCTTTGTGTATTCTACTGAACTATCACTAATAACACCTAACAGCTGCATGTGAATGGTTTCCAAACCTTTAATTATCTGGCTAGAAGAACTGAGTTGTTCAGCATTAGACTAGTTGCCTAAAATAAATATATAAACATTATGTCCTAATCACAAGATTTTTTTTGTACTGATAATTGTCTGACTTATGTTTTTGAAAGCACTGTATTCAGTTTAAAAACAGACATGTTAAAAGAAAATCTTCTAATTCAGGAGGTAGTAATTATCATAGTGAATTCAGTATTGCTTGAAGTATTTATATAAAATAAACATACTTTCAACATGATTTAAAAGTCTCTAGACTGTTGTCTAAAGGTGATTTTATCCCAGCTGCCTCATCTAACTTTGAAAAAATCCCAACATAAACTTTCAGTATATAAAAACAGATTTCTACTGTATCTCTGTTTAGGAAGAAAATCAAATATTTACTGTTTATTACCAGGGTGAATATCTGATCCAACAGTCAAAAAACTTGAAGGTGAAAAGAATGGTTGTTCCCGAGGTTTGCATAATTTAGTACAGCTAGTGTTCCTCTGCTCTGAATTTGAAATAAAGGGTGCACACACCTTACTGCATAATTCAAGCAGACTCTCCTCTTGTATAGCAGCTGCTTCTTTGGAGATGACAAATGAAATAATATTTGAATTTTCAGATATTTCCAATTTTTAAAAACAACACGGCAGATATACAAATGTGTTTTGGCATCCAGGAAAAGAGTATTAGTCAAGAATCAATCTTATTTATTTCATCGAGGTCTTAGATGAAAGTTGTTGTTTTGGATCTTCCTTAAACCTCTCTGTCTTCCTGTCTGGTTTTATCTGACTATCTAAATTTGATAATATGACCCTTTTGTACTGAAAATCTGGAATTTTACTCATTCCCTGCCATGAACTTGAACTAGTATGAGCTTAAAGAAACAATTTTAAGGAAACAAGAAACTTATAAGATACATTCAATTTGCAAAAAATATATCGAACATGTAATTTATATTGAATTAGCAGTTCAATAAGATCGAATATATGAATCTGTTGCTCATTATTCTCTCTTTTATAGCTATTTTTCAGGTGCTAAAACTTATGGTTTATATTTTTATTGTGGCTACTGCCTTTCAAACACAATTTCTTAAAGACAGTATTATATTAGACATTTTCTTAATATAGGAAATAATTTATTTTTTCTGTTAAATTGTAGTAAGACACTCCAAAAGACAAGAAATAGAAAGCAGAACAAAAGAAGCCCATCAAAAGTGATATAGCAGAAATATATAGAGGTAGCATTTTTATTTAAGACTGATTATATTAGTGCTTGGAAAATAATAGATTTTTACAAATGTGATAAAAGAAAAAAGGTAATTTTGTTTAAATTGATTGGAAAACTTCCAAAATAGAAGAGAATAAAAGTTAATCAAATGCCATTATGTGCAGAATATTTTACCATTACCATGTTTAATTCTGTGCTATGGCCCTTGGTTCCAGTATATTTAACATATTTTTATTCCTCAATACACTCCTTGTCAGTTTTATTTTAGAAGCGCCAAATAAAAATGAAAATATATTTGCCTGGATAACCTACACATTTACACCCTTTGTGTTCTCTAGAACGTCTTCCCTTTCTGACCAAATTAAGGTGCCTGGTCAAAGGTGAGGAGTAATGGTGAGTGCAGCAACAATTAATTTATTTGCACCAATTGACATCTGGGCAGCTCTAGGGGAGTCCTCTGTTCCTTTCTTCCTTCTGACATTTTCATCTGTCAGTGTCAAATAGTTTGACACTTTAGGAAAATTATGATTTCTGCTTTTTTTATTTTTTTTCTTTCCTGTTAAAGCGCTTTTGGTACAGATCAATGCATCTGAATGTCCCTTAATTTTTAATGGTGCGGCAATGTTAGACACTGGCAGCTGGAAACCTAAATTGAGCAGATGACGGGAAAGTAATAGACATTTGCAACCACTTATTCTGTCTGACCTTGTGTTTAATATCAAAGGGTAAATGTTCATTTTTCTTGGAAACCTTGAAAATTGAGGGAATACAAAGGCAAGTGAGAATCTGATCTTGCTTAGACATACTGTAACATTTTTACAGGAAATAAGCACATCTCACATTTCACCCTGTCTTTTAGAAAAATGAGGATGGATGCATCCTGTTTTGTTTGAGGTGATTATGGATGGTGTGTTATGGATGTCTATCAGTAATTCCTTTAGCCCTATGAAATACTGTAACAAAAATTAAGAAAAAATGAAAGAAAATGATGACATTTGCCTGGATGGAAATTGATGATATAACCTGGTATAGGCCATCCTTATACTTCTGACCAATCCAATGGCCAACTCCACATCTTAAAAATCCGAAGTGTTTTGGCATTTTCTTAGGATTTCTGCTTTGTTTTTTAGGTGGGGTTTTGGGGTTTGGGGTTTTTTTGGGGTTGGTTTTTTTTCAGATGAGGATAAGATTCAAGCAATCCAGCATCTATCACTGGGAGTTGTGTACTTCTAATACCCACTGCTGCTCTGGAGTCTTCTCTATGACAAGCAGAGATTAGCAGTCTGTATTCCTGAAGCATGAGGGATTAGTACTCCAACAATCAGGCTGACTGCACATTGCATATTCAAGTATTTCCAGCTGTCTTAGGGTATCTGTAGTGAAGTTTGTCAGCAAAATTATTAAAATCAAACTTGCATTTTCCAATCTTAAAAAGATCTTTAAAATTTTCATGCTACTATGATGATAGTTTAATCATTTTTTATATTTTTGTAGATTAAATCTAGATTTATTTTAATGATACGTAGAGGCAGTTCTCATGATGATGTATCTGATGTCTATTCATAGATATATGCATTTTTAATTGAGAAAAAGCTTTAATTTTCCTTTATTTAGGTAAAACCACTTGTCTTTCCATCCTGTATTCACATATTGATTGTACCTGTAAGTGTTATTTCCTTTATTTTAGTGAGAGTAGAGTTAGGAGCTTGTTTCATGAGGGATTTTTACAAATTACTTATTTGCCAAAACAAAACACTGGAACTGGTAAAGAACTTCATGATTTGCCATTTGGTATGATCACAACAATGTTATCATTGGGAGTTCAGGAGATCTCTTGCTTGAAATCAGAGATATTCCCAAAAATTTCAGTTATATGTTGTTAAAAAAATACAAAACACACAGATTTTTGTAAGGTGGGATAGAGGATGGTCTACACAATAGCAAAAGCTGATGTTCTTTGTTCATGTGACTTTTACACAATCAACTACAATAATTTTTCTACAGTATGAATGGCCTAATGAGAACATGTAGGTGAGCAGGCAGAACCTGAAAAATAGGTGAAAATAACGTGTCAACAGGGAGGTGGGGTGGGAAAGTTGTAAGGATATTTCTCAGAATATTTCAAAGGATATTTCTGGAATATTTTCAGGATGTTTTATTTAGTGTTTCTAGAAATAGAGACAGAGAAGGTCTTGACCATCCTCAATGTTAAAATTAGGAAATAAGACTGACACTATGAATGTCAAGTTGATAACCTTCATGTCATAATCAAATCCAATTTGGTTAATTATATTTCACCTTTGAAATTTTATTCTTCTCTCTCCATTGATTACAATGAATGACCTCTTTCTTCCTTTACATTTTTTCTTTCTGAGCAGTCTGCTTGGTCAATGCAAAATCAGCATAAAAGATTCCCAATTACACCAGTAGAGATTTTCCCCCTCCTTTTCCCCTATCTGATAGAAATGTCTTTGTAGTTTGAAAACTAATGCAGAAAGGCAGTAGTCAGGAATAGCTGAAGTGGTCCTGAAAATTAAAGGCATTTACCTGCTTCTGCCATGCATCGAGCCTTAGCTGAAAAAAAGGGCACATTTTGATAACTTGTTCTTATTAGACACATGTGTTGGCTTATGGCACCTCTAGGGTATAGGCTATATTGTATAGAAAGAGGATTTGATATCTTCTTAAATCATTAGCATGGGAAAAAACACCCTGTCAGTGGCATTTTTACCTGTTCCTATAGAAACTGAAATAAGTGTAGTTCTTTGAGCTCTAAAAATCATTTGCTCAGCTCAACAGCTGCACAGCTCTTCAGCCTCACTGCCAGACCCTGTTTCCCTGGGACAACTGGGCCTTTAGAAAATTGACTCCCACGCCCCTATAAAGTTTTCCTTATACAGGAAATATATCTTAAGCAGGTACTTCCTATGTCTCCATTCTTTTTGTTTCCTGCTCCTCTGGAAAAATTTGGGCAGTGGTCTGGATAGTATTGGGAAATTTGTGCCAGTCAAGTTAACTATATAATTGTTATTATTAAAAATTATTAATAAATATTGTTATAATTATAATATTACTACTATTACTACTGTTATTATTACAATAGGTCTTCCTGTGCAAATGTGTGTTTGTTTTACACTTGTGCCTACAAAGTTTGAACAGAACATGTTAAAATCTATAAACTGGCTTCTGGAGAAGCAAAGAGAAGAACCTTTCATTGCACTTCTCTTCTGAAATGCATCATTGACATGCAATGGAGGGAATAAGCATTAAATTTAATTAATAATGGATTTTTTTTCACCTTTCAGCTTTGAAAAGAGAATGTTTCTCACATTCTGTAGAATTTTATTTTATTAACCACACAAAGAGAAGTAATGCTTCATTTAACTATGTCAAAACCAATCTAAACTCTCTGCTATTTACTTTCCTTTCTACAAATTTTAATGCATTTTTAATTCCACACCACTGGTTGGCAAACCAACCATTCAAGTTATTGCTGCCCTGTAATGTATTTCAGTCATTTCTAATAAACCTGGACCTTAAGATGATTTATTATTATCTCTCTACTATGAAAATGGATTTGCTCCCTGTTCTGGGTTTCAGCCTTCATTACTATATGAAGATACATATAAGATTGAAGAAAAAAACAAAAATAACTAATCAGAATACAGACAACTTCTAATTTTGTGTCCTTTTGCAAGGAAAAAAAAACGTTTAAGGAAAAAAATACAGAAAATGGATGAGTTGTTTATACATTTAAGGGAAATTTTCCTGAAATTACAGCAAAAGTAAGATCAAAAGCTATTTTAACAGGAGTTTTTATTATAAAAGCTGTGAGTTTTTCCTCTTTGAAATTAACCCTGACATATTTTGTAGCTACTTTCTTAAACTTTTATGGAAATGTATACATTTATTTTGCAACAGTCTGTATGTAAAAAAATTATTTAGGATTTAACTAGAAGGTTGGAAAATCTTACAAAATAAAATAACTGATGTATGATTAAAATACAACATCAAATGTATTGTAAAACATACTTGTCCTCTGAATTTGTTTGTTCAAATACAACAAGAAGTCACAGTTCTCATTTTCTGAAAGTCACATCAAAAATGCCTTGTTCAACACATCTATTACAGGAAAATAATTACCTTCAAAGCAAACTCTTCTATGTTTAGTTCTGTACAAGTCAGAGCAGTAGACAATTGAGTTATTCTCATCCTTGATTTCTGAATTTCTTTGTGTCCTTAACAGTTTTTCTGTTTTTTAGAATTGCTCTGTTTCTATTGTTTTGACTGTTCCTTGTAACCCAACTTTTACATACTGAGTGTTTTTCATGGGCAAGAAAAAAGATTTTCAGCTGCTGTTATGACTGGCAGCTGAGCAGTTTTTTCAATCTCAATCCTTCAAGCTGAGCTTATTTTATTCAGAAATTGCTCAAGGAATGTCAGATGAAAGTGAACAAATCTTCATTTGTTCCTGCTTGTGGCTAGAGTCTCTCAGTTTCTAGAGCAGATATTTTGTGAACTCCTGTATTCTTTTATAATGATTAACCTTTCTTAAAAGAGCTAACAAACCTTTAAAGTTACTTTCAGCCTTTTTTGAAGGGAGGAGCTATTTCAGAAATTTATATCCTGCAAAATTTCCCTGCAATATTTACTTTCTCTCTGTAGTAGTTTAAATTAACCACATTTGTCTTTAATAACTACACTGTATGGCCTCTGAGCTGTAATTTGGCTGCTGAAAGATGCCATTAGGCAAGCTTGATTGCCTCCTAATACCTCACATATTCTGAAAAATCAGTTGTTTTAGCTATACAATGTTTACCTTCTAGGAAGTTGCAGCCTGCACCCAGCCAGCTGACAGTGGGGACAGTTTTGTAGTTTTATCATATCTTCATGCATCTTCCTCTCTGTGGTAAACCTTGTTTCTGTAGAGTCTGAGTGTAAAGTACCCACACGGTATATAGGAACAAATCTGTTCTTACAAATTACTTTGGTAATGTAAAAATATACTTGGCACTTTGTGATTCAGTTTATCTATTTTTAAAAAGTAGATAATGGCAAGGTATGCTAATCATTTTTTGCTCCTAGTGCATTACTAACAATAATTCTACTAGATACGTATTTAAATAGATCAGCTCTTCTGAGAAGTTCAAGATCTAATAGATGTAAATGTGCTAAGGTTTTTAAAGCATCTTGGAAGGTCATGGATTGAGATTAAATTAGTCTCCCCTCATGATACTCTGCAGTAATCTACACTCTAGTCAGTACGAGATAGAAATGCAAGCTAGATTGCAAATTGAATGCAGTTATAAACTATATTACAGAGGAAAGAGATCTCATGTAGATGTCCTTGATATGTATCAGCTAGCTTTTTCACAGCAACTATAAAAAATAAATGCCAATCCATATTTTCTACAGGAAATTAAAGAATTCATACAGGGCTAGTTTGTTTTTTTTTGGCTGGTTTTGTTTTTGGGTTTGGGGTTTTTTCATTTGGTTTGGTTTTGTTTTGCTTTATTTTATTTTTATTCTACCTTCTTGTTGTTCTGTTGGATTTTCTGACTTTATGATTATGTGTCATTCTCAAAGCAGATGGTAGCAGAGAGGCAAGCTCCACTTCCATTTATGCATTCTTTTTGGTGTTCTTCACACTGGTGGCATACTTCCCCATATGCTGAACTTTATCAGTATCTGACCTTAAAATCTCAGAGGTGGTAGGATCAAAGAATAAACATTTTTAAGGTGTGGATAAGAGTGATGAGAATTATTAGAGGTCAGAGGATTTACAAGTTAAAATTAATTGAGCCTGAGGCAGTATAGAGTTTAGCAGAATGAATTGAGTTTCGGAAAAAGGATCAAAGGGAGAGCTGTATAATCACCTCTAAAGGATATAAACTGCAATGGCTGAAATGTGCTAGTCAGCCACGGACTCCATGTGGGCAGTGCAGAGAACTATGTTCAGAACCCGGGATATAGAAAGAAAGAAGTTATCCAGTCTTTTAGGAAAGGAGGGCAGGTCACTTGTTACCTTGGTACCAAGTGATGATAAGGAGAACAAGTAATTTTATAATTTAGAACACACCTTTTGAACTGGCTAATACAGACAACTCTTTTGCCATTCTATTTTATGAGGCAGGTACAATCAGCCCCAAATACCAAAACAATTAACACTGAAAATTGTAAGTAAGTACCACCACCGAATAATCTGACAGTGGAACATAATTGTGATGAACTGACTTATTGGATACTTTGGAACTTGACGTAACTCAGCCAAGGTGCAACTCTCAATTCAATATTCTAGACTTTTAGGGCAGAAGTTTTATGTCAATTTCAGGCTGAGAGCCTTTTTCATACCTACTATAAAACTATACAAACACCATTCTCTAAATATCCCCCCAAAATGTGAATTTTTTATCTTGAATTTGATTACTATTTGAGCTGAACATTTCACATTTTCTGAAGCCCTTGAAAGCCATCAAGACCAATTTCCTTCCACTTTCTGCCCTACAGCATGTTTTTATCTCTGCAAAATACCATTTATACATTGCAAAGAAAAAAAAAAGAAAACCACTGTCAGGATGGTGACACAGTGAAACACATTGCTCAGGGAGGTTGTGGAGTATTATCGTGGGGAACCTGCTCTGGTTGACCTTACTTTGAGAGGAGAGCTTAGATGAGATGATCTCCGGAGTCTTCTTCCACCTTCAAGTATTTTGTGATTGTTTGAACTTTGGCTCCCCTAGCTGAATAATGATTCGAAACTTATGTCATTTTTTACAATATATATTTCTTTTTTTCTAAAGAACACTGCTTGCAATAAATCCTTTGGAACCTTTGCTTGAAAATGAATTTTAAAAAATTTTCTTTTCAATTCCAAGAGCAGAATAAACTTCAGCATATCTACTTTAAACTTTAATTCAACAGATCAATCTTTTAAAACCTTGTTTAGTTGTAAGAATTTTTTTTTTTCCTGGCAAATTAATAGGCCTATTTTATTACTGGATTCTGCGTAATAATTAGATTTACACAATGGAATTGTTCTTGTGTGTTTAAGTTATAAAAGTACTGCTTGCTAATAGTTTTTAGTTTTATTCTTGAAATAAAAAATAATCCTAATTTATGTGATTTTAGTTGCTAACAAGTGCATAAATGCTTTTTGCAGTCATTCTCTAGCTACTGGTATTTATTTTGGTAGAAAGAGAAGTCTAATAAAGATGAAAGACCAGTTTACACTAAATTGATGAATTGTAGTGGCTTCCTTCAATCTAGCACACTAAAATGTTTAATTCCTGAAGAATTAGTTTAGCTGTTACGAAATCAAGAAATAAGTGCTACATGCCTCAACCAATCAAAGGAATTTAAATACCTCAAGGGAAAGTTGAAGTGAAAATAGATAGGCTGTTTTCAAATGCTGACGAACAGAAAAATCAATATGATAGGCTTGGGGTTTGCCTCCACTAAAATCCCCAAGTTTATTTTGGCTTGCAGCATTTTCAGCAATCACTCTAATTATCTAATTGTGTGGATTGTGGATTATGAGGTGGTGACTGTGGTTTGGTTTTGTGAATTTTTTACTCTTGATTGAAATACATGGTTGGTCGCAGCATCTTCACAGCATCAGAAAACTCTGCAGCAATGTCTGCTGTTCTATCTAGAGCAGATGTTGCTGTTTTGAAGGTAGCTGTGTCAAGGTGGCACACACATCAAGTTGTAATCTAAGATGTCTGGTGGGATAACTGATGTTTTGCAAAGAAATCACAAAAGGAAAAATCTATCCAAAATCTATTATCTGAAGTGTGTTTCTAATTCCATGCACATTCCTTTCCAGGAATAAAGAGGAAACAACTGATATTGATTCCTTCATCTGCCTACAGGCAAGAGTCTGAAATTTGTAATTTGCAATACCTTATGTAACAGGGTTGCCAGCATTAGGACAATACCTGGATTTACTAATAAAACATAGATTTCTTCTAGGTACTAATAATCATTAGATGGCTCCTACTCAGATGAGAGGAAAAATTAGATTTTATTAAGTATTTTAAACTACTGTTCAGACAGAGATTTATCTTTCGTGTAATCTTTTTATTTTCCATGTCCATATTGTGAAATATTTTGGGTTTGAAAAGTGCTACAGAACTTCCATAGTATCTGATAAACCATGTGAGCCTGCATGTTGTAATCCTATTTTAGCCTTGTCTTGTATGCATGTAAAATGTTTTTCAGCATTGTAGGTGTTAAAGGAAGCTGTTTTAAAACATAATTTGGAAGACCATGTCTCATCTTGTCTCATTATCTTCTTTCTGCTGTCACTGGAAAGGTGGAGACGCCCTTCCCAAATGTCTGAAGTCTGGGGGTGCTGATGATAAAACTTGCGCCGTTCTGTATTCACCATGTGTATTCATTTCCCACAAGAGTATGTCCTCTAAGAACATAACTAATTCATGTTTATTTACAAAGTAGTTGTATATAGACTACAAAACCTCTATGGAGAAAAAACCCAAAAACTCTCTTTTCCATATTCTTCTTTATTTGGGATTTTACAAAAGTATTATTAGTCAACTTAATATTTCTGTGATATTTGTTTGGATGAATAGACTGAACTAATTTTTTTTTTTTTTTAGTTATTGAATATTGTAACTGGGCTTGAAAGGACTGGTTGTGAGTTCCAGGTAATTGCTTGTACATATGACTTTAAAAAAGTCTTTAGTCTCTGCCCTTTCTAGTCTCAAGTATTAATGGGAATATTTGTGATATTGTCTTTAAAAATCATACTTACATGTTGACTCCTAAGTCTTAGAAAAAAATTTCTATCGGTGTATTTTTGCTCTTTGAAAGGTAGTGGCAGGGTATGATACCCACATAGGTAAATAAAAGGTAGAAAAAGTTAATGGATTCATCTAATTAAAAATATTATTTCTTCTAGAACTGTATAAAGTAGGTGAAGTTTCATCTTAAATTTTTACCAAAGTTTTGGAAGAAAAGGGTTGAATTTTGAATTTATGGAAATTAAGAATTAGGCTATATTTCACAGTGTAACTCAGATTCTCCTCCAAATTATTTCATGACTGGAAGACCCAGACTCACCTGCAGAGATAAACACTGATTTTTTTTTTTTCACAATCTGCAATAATAAACCTCTTCATAGAGGTCTTATTTATGTTTTGCTTCTGTGATTCTCTCCACATACTTCTAATAGATGGATAAAATGTGATTACCCTGAGTGGGTAAGTAATGCTTTTTTTTCAACACATTTTCACCTGTCTGAAATCAGATTGGTAACTTCTTCAGTCTATTTATTTGCAAATATTTGGTGTTTAAATTACAGTAGTAATTTTTCTGTAGTTCAGTAAGCAGCAACTTAATGTGGGTTTTTGAATTTTTAAATATGAAAGAAATTATTTTATTAGTCTCTGACTTCAGCTTCTTCTCTGAATAAATACATAGGATGAATTGAAAATACTCTGCTGCAGATGTTTACAGTCTGACAGTAATTTTTGAGAAAGATCCCTTCTAGTAAGCCTACTAGACCGTGTTCAGGTGGAAAAAAAACCAGAAATGAACAAAAACCCCCAAATAAACAACAACAACAAAAAACAAACAAAATAAATTAGCTGAGTTAAACCCAAACAAACCATTTGGGGGGTGAACACTAAAAATTCTAAAGGCACTAATATTTGCCTAACATTAGTAATGATATTACATTGCATTAACTGTCAAGTGAGTATACAGATATAATTTCTTTGCCCTGAAATACCTTGCCTTGCACTAAAGAAAAGTACAAATCAAGTTTATCTCCCTCACTGTCCCGAAAAATGTTTAGTCTCCTATGCAGTGGATAAAATTATTTCAAAGACCAAGGTTCAAGTCCTCCCTTGAGTTTGGAGAGGTACCTTCATCTGTTCCTGCTTAGGGAGAATGAATGAGGAGGAAAGTCTTTCTCTAAAAGCCTTCCCTTCTTTGAGGGAGGGAGCCATCTCTCAAAGAGCTGACACTGCTGAGTGTAGTTTCCATGAATGCTGTCCTACTGAGCAACAGGCTTGTATCTGAGAATGATAATGACTGAGAGAGTGGCCTTTGCCCTTCTTTAAACCTGCTTTTTCTGACACCAGGATCTCTGAGGATTTAGGCGCTCTTAGTGCTTTAAAGTAGCATCTGTTCAACATGCTGAAAGGCTGCATTCGTTCAGCCTGGCTTAAGCAAATGGAAAAGTATACAAAACATTGGTCTTGCTCTTTTTGTTGGAAGAACAATATTTTATAAAAATAATTGGATCCATTTATTGTCCTGCCTTTATTATTCAGTTTTTGAGAAAGCAAAGTAATAAAGCTGAATATTGTAAATTCCTCAAGTGGAAGGAAAAGTAGTTAACTCTGGGAATATTTAGATTTTCTTCTGACTCAGTTTGCACTTTTCAACATTCAGTCAGTTCTAATTTATGATACTGTTAATTTTGTTCTGCATTCCTTTCTAAGATAATGTATAGATACCTTTCTTTGTATTGACTGTATTTACGGGAAATGAAAAAAATTATTTTAAGAAATTTTGGAGAAGCAGTTTTAGAGGTCTTTCTGATGAGTGTAGAATAGAATTAAACAAAGGGCTAGCAACAAAGAAAATAAAAACTGACAGAATTAAGAAGCTAGTTTGATCTTGGTTCATGTGTTTTAATATTAATCGTCTTTTTCAAGAATATGAAGATTAACCTCTGTTAATGTTCATATTAACATTATGCACTTAATCTCATCTCTCAAGCACTTAATCCCATCAGGACATACATTGCTAGGTATGGTACACAAATGTGTGATGGATATAATTTGAGAATATTCTTCTTATAAAAGTCTTTTTTGTGTGTGAGCATAACTTGTGTAGACTCTATACATGCACATATTTAATCACTTTTTAAAAAATATATAATACTCTAATTATTTTGGGTTATGAGCTTTGAACTAAAAAAAGCTACAAGCTCTCAGCTAAGGGCCCTGACATTTATTTTTATTCTATAGATATGCAGTTAATCAAGATACACTGTCCCTGATAAAAATATTTCTTCTCAGGATGTTAAGATTGCACATCTATTGTCATCTTCTCAGGGAGATAAAAAGCCATGAGTTTTCTGTTGCTAAGGAAGGCTGGAATACATATGTCAAGTATCTTACGTGATCTTCATTATTGTAGTATTGTAGAATTCTCAAAACAGATGGGGAAGCGTAGAAAGAAATTAGATGCAAAATCACACAGGAAGTCAATCGCAGATATAGAAACATAAATGAGTCTCTCAGTTTGTTTAATATAAAATTGTCCCTTCATTGTAAGAAAGATGCATTATCTGAAGTAAGAAACTTGTGCATAAACATTCCAGAAATTATAACAAGCTGTTAATATATGACAAAATGAAGGTCTCATAATTAGCAAGGGTTCCCTGCTTGAGGATTAGGTCATTGTTGTTCTCTTGAAGGTGCCTTTTCAAATTCTTTTAATAATTATTGACTAAGAAAAAACCCTCTTAGCCGATTTCTTTTATTCACAAATATGATTTTTTTTCAATCAGAAAATGAGAAATGACCCTGAAATTTGCTGTCCCCTAAGTCTTCTATTTCCTAACACTGGTTCTGAAAGCTGTGTTTGGTATTTAACTGCATGATGTAGACTGCATCTGGTATTTCACTGTATACTGGAAGGTACTCATGCTTTTCAGCATTGTTACTTTTTTCCCCCTATGGTCAGGGTTAATGAAGTCTTGCTTTGTAATAACAGATGTAAAAACAAAATTTTAATTACCCATCTATATCCTCATTTTCATCTCAATTTCTTCTTTATTTTTGGGCTATACTGTTTTATAGACTGTGATTATGATTTCTTTTATGGAATCTTTTACCTTCAGAGTCCCATAAAAAGCTTTGCATACACTTGGACTGGAGCTGCAATGGGGTTGCTGTTGGATCCTGCAGAAATAGGGAGGCATATCCCAGGAACTGGATTTTACTGATCAAATCTAGTACAAAAAGTTAGTTATATTCTGCAGCCAAAATGCTATTAGGGCAAATACTTCTGACTTTAAGGTACCAAATCTTTAATCAGCATAAAACACTGCTCCCTTGGACCGAAAATAATTGAAGCTATTTATCATGTGCTTAGCAGTTAAATGAACTATTTCTGTGCTGGAATGCTACAGCTGTTTGTTAACACTGCACAGTTTCAGAACAGTTGAAGTGAAGAAACAGAAAACAACCTACTTAAAATGTAGGTAATTTCCTCAGACTATGATTAGTTCTGAAGACTCTAAAACAAATGATAGTCAGATTTTCTCCAAAAGCATGCCATTTCAATAAGATTTTGTGGCTAGTGATGAACCTGAGATGAAAAGGTTGTGTTCATTAGAGGTTTTACATGCCAAGCTTACATGCTGGCTTAGATTGTTTCTCTGAAAAAAGCATTCCAACCTGTCTAATATGTTGCTGATACTGCATTCAGAAATACCCCATGATTTTTGTGATGTTTCTATCCAAGTACAGCTAATCCTGCTCTAGCACTGTTTTGTAATCAGAACCTGAAACTGTATTGCAATATTATTACCGCAGTCTGCAGTAAAGGTAGCGTGTTGTTTTTACAAAATTATTTAGATTTTATGCTATAGTGTAAGCAAAGGATGGTGTTGTAGCATATCTAATTACCTTTTGTTTCCTCCTCCTGTTTATGACTTGGACTTAATTTGGTTAATTTCTCTGTCTGTTAAACTTCCACTGGCATATTTCTTTGGTTTTATCGATATTTATCTTGGTAGGTATGCTTGAACGGTAGTGTTTCCTGGATTAATTTTTGGCACAAAGGCTTTATCCTATCTCCAGTTCTTATGTTTAATCCAACATGATAATGTGTTTTTGCAAAGCATGGAGACTCGTGTGTTAGTGGGCAGCAACCGGCACTTCAGAATTTGGAAGCTGTTTCTAGAATTTCCACCTTATGTTGTCTAAAATGGAAATTACTTTATTAAAAATAACTTGATTCGCCTCAGTGCACCTGTTTCTATGCAACAGCAAAGGCACCTGTGTCCTATTAATACTTACATTATGCAGCACATTTGGAAATGTTATAACTCAGGTGGATTATCCTCCTGGGAACCACACACATCACTCCTGCGCTGGCTCTTTCTCTATCTATATGTCAAGTTGTTAAATGATTTTTGGGTTACTTCAATGTGTTTGCAGCTTGAATTCTTAAAACATGCTACTCAGGCAAGTAAAAAGAAACTTATTCCAGATGGCTGGTAGCAGATCTCCATGTTTTTCTATATTCAAATTGTCCAACATCTATTTTGAATCCATCCGTTCTTTTGTACTGCCATTTAAAATGAGAGGTACATAGCTGGTGGGTCATCTACAGTTGCTTGTTCCTAACTCAGACTGTTTTTCTGCTGGAATTTATGATGTCTCTCATGTTGCTTCTTGTCTAGTCAAATTATTTTTGTTATAGTATCAAAGGTTTTGGAAATCCATTTAAGATTCTTTGCTATTTTGTTATTGTACAAATATTAATTAAATTTTTACATTAAAATATGACAACTGCGACTCAAGCATCAGGTGACTCCCACAGAAAAGACGAGCAAGAAATTCACTTATCTTGCCCTGAATCTTATTCATTTAGCTTTAATGCCAATAATGTAAATTGACATCAAGGCTATGGAAATAGGTTCCATATCACTTGTTAGTTAAATATGATGTGAAACTTTTTATTTTCTGGTGTGACATCACTGTGTATGGCTAGAAGTAGTATACTAGGAAATGGCCAATACAGTTACTTTTCATATTTAGTAGCCAAAACTGACTGTATGGAGTATTAATCCCACCTAAGTTATCAAACTCAGTGGTGATAATACAAGATCTTTATTTCTGCTGATTTAGAATAATGCCTTAGCTACTTCATGGATTTTCCTAATTCAGTATTTTAAAAGATAACTCTTACTAAATAGGTTTTTGCTATGTTATACAGAAAGGAAGCCTACTCTGAGTAGTATATCAATAATTCAGGATGATTTGGACTCTATTGAAAGGGACCTGAACAGGATTAGTAGGCTACCTTCATCTTCAAAAATAAAATGAATATAGTAATTAATTCCTGACATATATTTATCTAGTCTGTACTTAAAACCGTCACCGAGACTTCGGATCCCTTGCCTGACAGGTAGACCATATGAAATCTCACAGAACCTTTTTTCCTTTTTAAAAATATGTTTGGGCCTTTTTTCTGGTTGTAGTTGTTATTTTCTTCCTGTCTTCTAATGACATATTAAGTTGATGAAAGTTTGAACTGCTGATGTGCTTGAGAAGATATGATTGTTTATTCACATTGCCTTCATTGTATTTATTTGATTGTAAACATGAATAATATTATATCCTGACAGACATGTTTTTTAACCTGATGTCTTACTTGGGAGGAACATAGTAAGAAGTGTCTTTTCCTTGCTTTGAATTTAAAAAAATGGCTGGCATAAAATGTATAGAGAAAGTATGGCTTGTGTTAAAAGTCTGCTATCACTTGTGTCAGGACTATAGGACTATAGCAACCATTAGTCAGCGAGTGAGGTTAGTAAGGAATATTTACCCACTATCAGAGTAGTAAGGACCTTGTTGGTTGGTTGTTTTTTTGAGTCCCATTCCAGAGCCTGGAGCAGTCTCAGGTGTTATGCAGTGAAATGCTTACAAGTGGTTGTAAGTGGTTGTTGGGAGAACTGTGTAAAATAGGGGAACTAATGTGAAAGATCTGTTATATATCTGTCAGAGCTCCAATAAAAATTCTGTTCATATAGTGTTCTTCCTAACAGGTTTTTCAGGAGCTTTTAAATTAATTAATGTCCTGTCATCTCTTTAAATGGTTCTTACATGTTTTAGTTCATTGGAAAGCTTGTGAGACATTCTTTTTGCATTCTGGCTAAAGAGAAGAAAATTATATCAGTCTCTAGGGCAGCCAGTTTAGATAGCATTACATACTACCACCACTTTTTTTTTCCTGCAGAAATCAAGCTTATTAATTATTTTCTTTATTGTATTTCTTTGAAAAATTCATTTTCACCTACTTGCTCTTTGCTCTGTGTAAAATGGAAGCTGATGATGTCTCTGTAGAGCAGATGCCTTCATTTCTCAGTGTTTCAATTGAGATCCAAATTCCAACTACTTACATGGAACAAATAATTTTTATGTTATTTTTCTGATGCTTTCCTAGATGAGTTCCTTGTCAAATCCTGACAGTTTGTGAAGATTGTACATTTTAGTAGAAGGTATACTCTGTTCTTATGAGAGTGAAAACGTGTATGACAACTGCAGCATATGATGTATAAAATGGTTGTGTTACTCTGTTAACCATACACCATGTCTGCTTCTACCATGTTTCTGATGAGTCTTATTCTTCTGCTAGAAGCAGAAAATTTGTGCCCATAATTGAAAAAGTATGAAGTTAATTTTGATTAAATATCTCTTTTGAGATAAAAAATATTTAAGAAAGGATCATGGATTGTTTTTAAAATAAATTTCTTTAAAGGACTAAAGGACTGTTGTAATTGCCAACATACAAACCCCAAAGTGGCTTAGGAATAGGATTTGTAAATGGACTAAGGCAATACTATGGATACAAGATTTTGAAAATCTCAGTAATGTGCTCTTTTTCTTGTACAGCTTCCAAAGCAGAAATCTTCTCTTACTGTTTATATGTGCATTCAAATATGAGATTCCTTCAGGACTGGTCTTCTTGAGTGAATCAGTGTCAATGATTGTAACTGTAAAATTCACAATTTTAATGTTGGTTACTAGTCTGCTAGTCTGCCTTTGAAATTTGTCCTAAGCCCCATTCCTAGCAAGAGTTCAAATATTTAAATATAAAGTCCTTTTCTTGAGGTAAGAATTAACTGAAAATATAATAATCCCATTTACTGACTTCTGGGTCTTGTTTTGATGTGTCATGGGCTTGGCTTTTTTTCTGTTGTCTTATATTTGGCTGAATTAGGACTGAAAACTTGAAGTTTTCACTACTAGAGACAACTCTTACAATTCTTTTATTTTGTATTTTAGGATTCTTGTCATATCACCATGCTGATTCAACTATGTAGCATATTACAGCATTTGAAATTAACATTTGGTTCTGCCATATGTCATTCTGTGTTGTGGCACATCAGAGTAATATCATGCTTTATCAAGTTTATCAATACTTAATTTATCCTTAACATAGTTTTATCTAATCCATCTATTCATTTGACTTATGCTGTTAGTCACTAAACGCCAGAGCGCAGACACATGGTTTCTCCTGGAAGATGCTATTTTGATGCTGTAGTTTAGGAGAAGTTTAGTAGTGGTTTACCCAAAAGGTAATTCTGTTGCATTTTAGCATTTCTCAGATAAAATTTCAAATTGATTGATTTGGAGATTTTACCAACAAGCTACGGAGATTTAGCTAGAAGACTAAAAGACTAAGGTTCAAATGTGTAAATTAAAAGAGTGATTTTGTTTTTGTTGTTTTAGTTAGTTTCTCAGTGTCTGTGTTGCATTTATCTAGCCAGCATTACCTAATTATGACATTAAGGCTGTTTCCATCCATTTGGATTCTGATAAAGTCAGGGCAGGGAGTCAGAACAAAATTCATCAAGAAAAATGAAGAGGCACGACTGGTTAACGGTATTCGTACCCCTGTTATATCTCACAACTCAGCAAAACAGTTTTCAGAAAATGGGTTGCTAAATAAAGTTAAGAAGAGCAGGTAGACCACAAATAGAACAGATAAAACAATGTTCTGGGGAGATTATATTTTTAATAATATCATAACCTTTTCCATTTTTTTAAAAAAAATACATTTCAAAGTGGGATCTGGGTAGGGAAAGAACATTAGGATCTGGGTATGGCAAAGAACATTTCTGG
Source organism: Cardinalis cardinalis (assembly GCA_014549065.1). NCBI lineage: Eukaryota > Metazoa > Chordata > Aves > Passeriformes > Cardinalidae > Cardinalis > Cardinalis cardinalis. The sequence continues at coordinate 11,920,429 of JACDOX010000008.1, forward strand.
TCTGCAGTGATTTGCCCATTTAATCGTGCTGTAAAAAACACTAGGCATAACAGCTCAAATAAGGTGGAAAATTTCTAAATCAAAAAGACATGAGTCCATGGAAAAGAGGTTGATTTTGAACATATCTATCTGGAGGTTGGTTGTTAACTTTGTTTTACTGCTGCCTTGGCCACAATAAGTCAACACAACAAAAATGAAAACTTGACAATACTGGAAGTATTTTACTAGAAGCCAAATTATCTTGAAAATGAGCTGTAAATGCACAGAAGAGGAATATGTAAAAGGACAGGAATTTTAACTTCTGTAGTTATTATTGTCACCTCTAGGAGTGTCATGAATAATTTGCTTCTTCTGTTCCTTTCATTTGCGCTTGCATAGAATGGTATTCTGACTGAATGTTATGGAATGTGGAGGAAGATCAGTCTGTCCTTAGAAAAATAATGTTAGGAAATTTTGCTGTCTAGTCTGTGTTTTCCATTTAATGTAACCTTTTAAAACATCCATATGTACTTGTACCTTGAAATGACCTATGGAAAAGGAAGTTTTGCGAATACCATATGAATATATTTTCACAATGGATAATTGTTGCAGGAGCCTGAGTTTTTAAAATGAAGCATTCTATTCTTTCTTTTATCTGTTGGTCACTAAAAACTTAATCTAAAGCCCAGTAAAATGCATGAAAGTATTTTTTCTATTGTCTTTCCTCTAGGATTAGAGTCACTTGTGTAATTGAAATCAATGAGATTTTTTTATGTATGTGAAAAAAATCTAGTTACTAAAATACTTTACTGACTGTTAGGGGTTCTTTCTCTGAATCTTTATATCTATATTTTGATCTATATGGATCTTAGTAGATGTTAAATCTCTGGTTTCCTGCACTGAAACTCCCTTACCTGAGTCTTTTTTCTCCACTCCAAAGAAAAAGCCATCACAATAAGGTCAGTAGTAGATAGTCTTAAATTTTGTTGATATGATAAACTCATATTTATTCCTAGAAAGATTAATAGTTCATAATATTTTGTATGAAAATGATGATTCAGAGACCAGAATGGAAGTGTATCAGCAGACAATCAATCCTCTCTAATAATTTTTCATCCCTCAGTGTATCTGTCATATAAGTGTTCATTTAGTACTTGTGAATTTAATTTTTCATTATTTAGAAGCTTGTTAATCGTTGTTAAGTGGCTTAGGAGCCTAATTCTCATAATCACAAATTAATTAAATAAGTAGAAACCAGAGACCCATTGAAAAACAATTAGTCTTAGGCCTGTGAGTGCCATTTACACTACAGAAAACTAAATTTATGCTTCTAAATAGTTTAGGCACTTGAATATTTTTATGCGATTTCACTGCTAAAAGACGCAAAATTTTCTGGTATCACTTATTGAATATGTGAGAAAGATTTATGTGTAATTTTTATTTTTTTTAAGCACTTCATATGAATGAAACAAGCATCCTACTCAGTAAATTTCAGGTCCAACAGGCATAAAGAGTTGAGTAAATTCCTGTGTTCTAGTTGAAGATACTTCATCGTAAGAGGGCTCTGATTATGTTGAGACCTCTGAGCCTCAAAAGCCTTACATGTTTCCTAAAAAGGGCATGACTAATGATGAGTTCTGTGTTCTGTTTACGAAGGGAATATAGCAAAGAGGAGTAAACTGCTAAAGAAGCCCCTGGAATTGCCTGCATATAAATTCCTTCCAGTTTTAATACTGATTTGATTAATAGTGTGTTTGCAGGAAGCTTGCATGTTGCTCTTGTGACTCCTATTCTTGGATTTCTTAGCGGTAAAGTTCCAGGTCTCACCAACCTCAAACTGCATGAATGAACATCTGCTGCCCTCATAAACTTTTGTTAGATATCTTCCCTGGTGCCTTAGAGTGGAAGCCTGAGTATAGCATTGGAGATGTATTACATGGGGCAGATGGCCAAATTAAAATTATTTGCTTATATAGCACAGATACAGTATTAAATCTACATAAATCAGTCCAAAAAACTACATAATACAGAGGAGGGGGAAGAGAACTGTGGCTTGATGTATAAAAATATTTTATCCTTGAGTGGGAAAATTTAAGAGTGGTAAACTTTAATACTAGTGTCTTAAAATAAGAAGTTCTTTTCTGCTATTTTTTGCATAAATGTAGGGCATGTATTATGCTGGCAACTCTATATGCATCACAATTTGTAGTGAATATGTATATGTACGTATTCAATGAAGGAGGAATTAAAAAAAACAACTGTGTATGTTTTGTTCTTGAGGGCTTTTGCTTTCAGAAATGTCTGCTTTCCTCAGTCATAAATATAACAAGTATTGTTACACAATTTTAAATCTTAATCGGAATATTCCAATAACATAGAGCCCATTATGAAAAATGGAAATTATAATACCTTATAAGTAATATTTTAAACTAATTATTTATGCAAAAACTATATGGGTGTAGATGAAATGCACAGTATTTATTTAATAATTTGCACATTATCTTCATCCAGTAATAGGATTACTATAACATTAACCAAAATAATATTTTCCAAAAAGCGATGTAAAGGGGGCCCTTTTCATAAGAACAAAAGATGAAATTTTGATCTTCTTTTACATCTTAGAATTTGAGATATATATAACAGATGGGCAGGGAGGATTGCCATTAATTTTTAAATTTAAATCCATTTAATATGAAATGGAATAAATATCAATGCATCCAGTGCAGTATTTTCTATCTTTACTATGTAGTTTTTAATTGTATTTTCTAGAAATGTTAGAATTGCAGTATATTTAACCAAAAGATTATTGGCAGTGTATAGCTTCATATATCTCCTTTGTAAGCTTCTGGTCTAGTGAGAAGAAAGGTGAGGGGGCAGGATGGCCCTCAATGACAGGCTGCTGAAGGATCCTATTCAATCTGCATTGGGTATGGCAGCATCTCAAATGAATAAATTCAGGTAGTCCACAAATATGAACCTATTTGAAATTAATCCAGTTGTGATCTGCAAATGTCACAGATTTCAGTGTTTGTCCAGCTTGCTATTAACAAAAGTGTGCTTGGAACAAGACAAAGCATAGCATACAGATATTCCAGGACTTAGTCTACGCTTCTCTAGCTAATTAATCAAATACTGTCTTTTGGAAAGCAAATAAATCAGCTCCTCAGAGAAATGTCTTTTCTGTTTCACAAAGTACTTGCCCTGACTAAAACTCCACATGAAACTGTTTAACGGCAGTAGACAACAGTCACTCTGCTTAGAGAGGAAGTCTGTAATTCTTATGCAAAATTCCTCCCACTCCAGAGTGGTTTATTGTGTCATTTCAGAAATCTGTCTCTAGTCTATGTATTTTAATGTCAATAGAATATGCTTCTGTTTTTTATCCCTGAACGTTTTGGCAAACATGAAAGTGATCAGTTGACCATCTGATAGACTCCATCAGGTTGCCTGTCAGACTTCTCAAGTTGCTGACTCCATCTGGTATGAAGTCAGAAAAACTGACTGAAAAGAAGTTCTGATTTTATTTTTTGACTCCATAACCTTTTCAGTGAGTTCAAGCCATGAATTCAAACCAGCCATAAGAAAGGCCAGGTAATTACTTTGTGATAAGAAGAGCAGCACTGAAGGATTTGCCTGGGGCTCAGAACACTGATTGTCGGATAAAACTCAGCAAAGTCCATGGCCCCGAAGGACTGCTGAGGCTGGACTGCTGTAGGCTAATATGCTTAGAGGAAAGGTCAGGCAGTTGTGGAAGGCTGAACAGCAGACTGTCTCTCAGCTCTGCGGCTGGCAGTGTTCAGGAGCTGAGTGGGGAGCACAAAGGGATTGATTTAAGTGAGTTAACTGATTCCTCTTTTCTTTAGGCCCACATTCCCCAGACGTGAGCCGGTGTTTGTACTGTCACTGCAAAGCACTGGAGCTCTAATGTGAGCCTCCTGCATAATTGGAGTGGGACATGAATATTGGATGTCTCAGGCCCTGGATCTAAAAGTTTGCCCCCATCCTTATTTCATGCAGTTACATTACAAGGAGTGTTTGGAGGAGGAAGAAATTATTTTTTCTCTTCTACGTGTCAGGTTATTTCTAGGAAAATAGTATTCTTGGTTACATCCTATTACATATTGGCCTCCCACCTGATATAAGTGGCTAATGGTTTCTATTGGCAACCACTGAAAAATCAGAGAAGCTTTTTAGCTTTGATTTATGAGAGAAGCCAGAATAATACTCAGGAAGAACATAGTAGAGGTTTCACTTTCAGTAATTCTCATCTCTGCCTCATTTCATCTGAGTGCAGTTAGGAACACAGCCAGGTGCCTTCAGCATAGCCACAGCCTTCAATAGTTGCTTCCACAAGCAGTGATTACACATCAAAGGATAGAGGACTGCTGGGATTCCTCTTAAATTTGTAAATACAGTAGCTTTCATTTACTTGAACATCCTGCTTTTAATATTGTGTAAGAAGGATAGACTGATTAGTAACACTGCCAAAAATAGGTGGTCATTTAAAACTTGTCTCTACCTAATGAACTTCCTCTGTTACCAGTGTTTGGTTTGGTTTGGTTTTTTTTATGCTTCACTTTTTTTTTTTTAATTCACTTAATACTACTGCAAGATATAAACACTTTTCATCTGGGAACAAATTTATCTTCTAAATAAAATTAATCTATTGACTAGATTGCTCTCATAGTCTGAAACTGCATTTATCTTCTTAATCCTCTCAATCATACATTTGAATATGAATCATACAGCTAGCAATTGCAGAAAAATAGTTGGAGGATGTTTGTCTGATTGTCAGGGTAATTTTGCAAGATTCTCGGTATGCTATTTGAAAATGGCAGTTGGTCAGGGTATTAAATTCTGCTCCAATCATAAAAATATTCTTCTTGAAAGATAAAAATGAAAAGAAAAAGGGATTTATGTACCACCATTTTCCCTTTCAACAATCTTGGTGTTTTCAACCATTTCTCCATCTTACATTATTGTTCTTCTCTATGTCCTCTTCCTTTATCTGAATCATAGGAGATATTTTAAAACCTACTGGAGTGGAGAACTACAAACTAAAGAAAACTTCCTTCTCTACTGAAATAACTGAGTCAGAAGGAATCCCTGTCACTGGCTTCTTTCCTGAATTGTCTAAATAGACATCTCTCAAAACAATTTGGAAATCATGAAGTTGAGATCTCCACCTATTTTGATGTAAATCAGTAAACAGTCACCAACAGGTAGCAATTTAACTTCCAACCTGACAGGTGGTTGTGAATATACCCAGGAAAACACCTTCAAATGGGTTAACTAAATGAATGCTTGTATTTCACATCTACTGTTCAGTCTCACTCTGGCTTTACTTCTTGATTAGGTTTTGAGGGATGAATTGTTCCTAGTAGTTTTTTGTTATTTCTTTGCCTTTAATTAAAGACCAAATTGTACCTTCTGTTGCCAACTAAACTAATAACTTCAGTGCAAAAAATATGAAGATTCTTTAGTCCCTATGAAGTTTTTTGAGTGGAAATAAAGGTAGAATGTGCATAAATCTTGTAAAGCTTCCACATATACATAAGAATTGCAGTTTTATACTATGATCTCAACATGGATCTCTGACAAATAACTACTTACCGGACCTACTGGAAGGATATTTTTTGTATTCAATTTAGGAAAGAAATGGAAGTAATTTTTTTCACATAAAAATAATATGGGTTAATGAAAATAATACTCAGCAAAAGATAATTTCTATCTCATTGGAATCTTATTATTTGTGTTTTAAATACATACATGCATACCTATACTTATACATACATATATATACACACATATATATGCATATACATACATGCATACATACATATATATTTATTTTCTCAGTATAAGATTAGAGCTTCACATAAATTTCAAACCTTTAGTCTCCTTGCTCTGCTCTGACTCAGAAAACTTGCAATTCACTTGTTTGGGGAAATCTGTAGGTGACCTAAAATGCTTTTTTTCTTCTGGGTAAATAATGGAGGTATGGGGGCAAGCAGAATGGCACTGATATGCTCCAGTGATTGGAGGCTTTTACTGTGTCAAAAAACTCCATTGATTTTCTTTGTTTAGGTATGACCATGGATTTGCTTATATATCAGTAGATAAAGTGACAAGATGAGTCTTTGAAATGAAATAACATGTCAGCTAGGTTGCAGTTGTATGTTCATGGGAGATGTTAATGCCAGACTAGAACATATGACTGCTCTCTTCTCTTGTGAGATACCATAGTGTATATAAGAAAAAAAAAAAAGCAAAACAAAAACCCCAAAATTAGGAGGAAAAGAGTCTTGCATAAAATATGAACATGGCCAGAAATGCTCTCTCAAAATAACAGAACTGTAACCAAAATAACTGAGGGCATGGTTGTCATCTCTAGGTTCGTGTGTGGAGGTCATTAGTAGTTTTTCCTGGTAGTGTCTGTGTGCAGGTACTTGCAGGCTCTGGTGCTCGTGCATACACAGCAGAGGTTTTAAAAAGCACTCTGGTGCCTTGAAAGGACTTCTCGGAATGAGTGTCTGTGACAGTGCTAAATGTTTCCTAGCAGGGGAGTGCCATAGGCACTTTTAATAGAATTTAGAAGCTGATAGAAAGAGGCAAACTGTATGCTGAAATCCTGCTGTCTATCTGCAGCACAAGTCTAGCAGACGGGAAGAGCAAAACCTTCTGACATTCAGTAAACCCCGTAAGAGGTCTCCAGAGGGATTGCTTCTAGCAGTTGAACCATAACCTTTTCCTCTATGACCGTCACAGTCTTTGTCTCACTGCAAAACATGCTGGCCAGTGCTCTAAACTTGATGTTGCCTATGACATTGGCATCTTTTCCGTGAGAGGTAAGAGAAACATGCTAATCTATTTTATATAGACAATAAAGACTGCTGTTCTCTGGCTGAGACATATGGAGTGCTTCCTCCCATTAGCTTAATAGTAGATTTTCTGTAGTGTTGTCACTACAGCAGTGCATATAGTATATCCTCATCTATGAAACCAGAATTGCTGGCCTGCCAGTCCCTAATGTAACTTTCTTGGGAAAAAAGTATTTGTGGTGTTGTGATTCTGAGGGGAAAAGTAACTGCTGGCCTATTTGGTGCAGGTAACTTCTAAGAAAATAATAGAATAACTTATCGGCCTATTGTCTGCAACTAGCTTTCCACTCCCTGAAATTTTGTAAAGATATTGGAAGTGTTCCAGGAATAATATTTCTGGATATGTTTTTAATTAAATTCTGTACTGCTGAACTTAGACTAATCAGCAGTATTTATCAAATACTATAGGTGAGGTATTTCAAATGTAGACTTTTGAAATTTTGAAAATATGGCTGACCTTGTTTTGCTGAAATTTTCTGCTCCTGAAAATGAAGAAGGATATGTTTTTCCAGGCTGTAGTGCTGAGTACAAAATGAAGTATTTTGTAGAAGGAAATCAGGACATTATTCATGTCACTTATCCATAGCAGAGATGCATCCAGAAAGTTGCTTTGCAATGAAAGCCAAAAGAGTTTTATGTTATCTGCAAAGTTAATGTAGCAGGGTCTGACAAATAATTTCTCTGTTCATGACATACGGCCACTGACCCTGGAAATCTGGAAGGATCCTTCTCTCTAAGGCATTATTATTCATTAGAATAGAGTATTAATTAGAATTAATAAAAATAGAGTATTTTGTATTAAATGTTATAATTTAAAAAAATAATTATCAACACTAGTAATGATTTGGGCCATCCCTATGGTGCTACTTGAATCAAGGCATTCTATGAGACTAGATGATTCAACTTCCTATATGCTTAGAATACTTTTCAGTAAAATTGGAAAGCTTTGCTATTGGCCCATCTGGAGAGTTCTCAGGACTTTAGAAATAAGAAGTAACAACTCTTCCTAAATGCAAAAGTCTACTTTCCTGTCTACTCTGGTGTAATTTGGAATAATTGAAATTGGAATGGCTGGATATCAACTCATATAGTCTAAATGTCCATGTACCAGTTGGTGTTTACTTCTGCTTTAAGCCACACTCTACTCAGCAAAAAGTTTTTACCTATACATTCTGCTGTTTTGATTGTAAGCATTGGGAACATTTGCAGTCTCTTCTGTTCACTTCATAGTCGGTAACTTTACCAGTTCTACATGTGCCAAATACTGCTCTGCAGCATCTGGCTGTTAAGCTGTTTTATCTCCCTGGGAGAATTTTGGTTTAAACCCATGACTAAGAATCATATAAAGATATGTTCAAGACAGATGCCTTTCAACTTGCCTAACATTTGATATTGATGTGTATAATAAAGTCAGTCAACTTCTCAGAACTCTCTAGGTCATTTAGGCTCTCCTGAGCCCAAGGAGAGTTTGAAGACATCACTTATTTCTGTGTTTCATCTTGAGATCTTCAAAACACAAGATTTATGGCATAATTTTTTTTCCCCATTTGAGTCTTGCTGCTTCAATGCTTGTAGTTGTGAAGACCAAAACTATGCATGTGTCTTGAAAGGATATATGAAGCAGTGATGAAAAGCTGGTATATATACATGTACTTGGCTAAATACACTGAATAGATTTCCAATAAGAAACAATATGAACATTGGAAGAAATAAGCAGGGAATATGTATTCTTACTGTTACCTTTCTGATGGTAGTTCTCAGAAAAAAAATGTTAAAGCAGAAACATTTTCCTTGTTTCTAAACTGGAATTTTTCCCTATGCCTTTTTAGAATAATTTTTGTTTTCTTAACCATGTACAAAGGGGCTTCTACCTCTTGGAAAATGGCATAGCTGTTTGAGAATGACAGGAAAATTTATCTTTTCTATGTTTAAAACAACTGTAGAACTTAATTGGTGAGTAAATGAATACTTTTTCAAATATTTAAAATGTGAGTTTGCTTAAAACATATTTGAAATACGTGTGGCTTTAGATCAAATTACACAATGCTGTATGATTCCAAAATATTCTTTTGCTTATATACTAAAGATGTGAGTTCTGGGGTACTTCTGTACCCACCTATTATAGATAAGGTACGCAGACTTTTGTTTCTAGAAGATATAAAAATCATGGACAAATACTAAAAAATGTGAATATTGCCAATGTTATATTGGAGTGAACCAATACACACTATTTTATATTTCTTATAAAGAATGTTGGAGTGAGGGAAAAAAAAGTTGGGGTAGCCTAGTAAAGGTTTTTGGTGGAATTTAACTATCCAAAATGGCAACATGACCTTACAATGAGGCTTGATACCTTTTCTTGTAGAGGGTACTACAGTTTGAGAAGCATCCTCTTGTTAGTAAGTAGTTCTACTACTGGGACACGCATCAAGCAGACGCTGAAAAGATAACCTGCTTATTACTGCAAAAATATCCACTCATTACAACACATTACAAAATATCCATGACTTTGGAAATTATTTGGTTGTTGTATCATTCCATTTCATGGTAGGGGATGTGCACAAAGCAGAAAAAAATTCTCTGGTACAAAAAATTTTGAAGAGAAGCTTCACCTGGGAACTGGTCACACCATGTATTATATAAGTGTTGAACAATAATCAACAGTTGTTATTTTTGTGTAAACATTATTCTTCCATTTATTTAAACAGAGAACATTTTTTCCTATATCAGTTTATCATGTTAGGAATTCAGTTGTTTGTCTTCATCATGTCATTGCTGCTTAACACGTCCATTCCGCATTATCATTCTATCCTCTTAAAAACAGCAAAGAATAAAGATGAAGGATAAGAATGAACAAGGAACTCTTATTGTTCTATACAACAGCTTTTTTTGTGGGCTATTTGAGGCTTTTTTCTTTTTTAAAATTGTGTGTTCTGCCAAGAGGTTTAGAGAAAACAAGTCTTTTCAATACTCTTGTAAAATAACAGGGAGATGTATTTTTTTTTTTAACAGTCATCAGCATTTGAAGGGAAATTATCTCAAAATAATTATTATATTGGTTAGGTGTTATCCTATTTATTTGGTATGCTGTAAACATTTTTAATCCACTGAATGCCAGCTAAGGCCAAAGTAGTTTTTCTTTTTTTCCCATTTTACGTATATCTGTGATTTTTATCTTAGTGGTTTTATTTGTATATTCATCATCGGCCATAGTAGATGTTGCAGATTTGTGCTGAGGGTTTCAGTACAAGTCTTATGAGGCTCATGCTAATGCTGTCTAGACTGTTTCTATTTAAATTGTGAGAATGTGACCTACTTTCATCTCTGTCACTGCATCTGTGGATTCTCCTATTCATGTCATATTAATTCATCCAAGTTTAATGATTGTCCGGCCTCATTAGCTGGGCTTACAGGACACATATGGGAGACCTCAGCCAGGCCAAAACACATTTTTCCGCCATGCCAAGAACATGTCACTATGTTTATCATGCCCTTTGTGACCCGGTGATCCCAAGTAAATATGCCTAGTAGTTATTATTAATGGTTGCTGAGATAGATTTCACAAAGTTTAAAAAAATCACTTAGGATAGCCTGTCCATCTGTACTTTAATGATGAATGAGTCATGTTCACTCCTATTCATGCAGATTCAGCAACAAGAATTGAGTTTTAATGCTGACTGATTTTTCCTTGGAGTACTGAATAGAAAAAATACCTCTGGCTTTTAATCTGTAACTTGATGCTACATTTCATTACAGCTTTTGCCAGAATTTGATGGGATTTTTTTCCTCTGTAAATGTAGAAGTTTCTTGAATCTCTTCCACTGCTATTTGCTTTTTTTCCCTGCTATCCATCAGTTAATTAGTACAATAGAAAGCATGTCAACATAATTCACTAAAGAGACTTTACTGGACATAAGATGTTTCAGGTAGCTGATCATGAAGGCAACTGGATTTGTCAATTAAGTATTCAGATCCTCAGGAATATTTCAGCAATTTCATAGTGAAATTGCCTCAGACTTTTCTTAAAACAATGGAGTTTCAGATCTAGTATTTTCATAAGCAGTGCTATTTTAAATATTAATCTCTTTATGGTATAGAACATAATATTTCTTAATTAAAGAAGAAAATAAAACTATTTCAAGTGACCCAGTTAATAGATTAAGTTAAAATACCAAAATTTTATTAACAACTTACTTCAGTTTTCTGTCCCCCGAGCTTATCACTGCTTATTTTGTCTAATTAGTGATGGTTTTCAAGGGGTTGAAGAGTGAAATTATTGCACGTTATGGTGGTAAATTTGGCTTTCTGACTTACTTGTTGAAATGTTGCAGACTGTGGGGAGTTAACAGTTCCATAATGAGATCTAGTTGGTGTTTATTAATTTATTCTTCTTGTCATACTACAGTGAAATAGAAACACAATACTTCTGATAAACAGCAATGCACGCGCAAGATCAGAAAAGTGTCCTGAAAGTTAGGTGGTTAGGACCTGACTGTTTCAGAATCAGAGAGATGATTCTGAAAGACATAAATATCCCTTGCCTAATGAGATATTCTAGGTGTGGTCAGTAAGTATTAGACTGTAATTAGTTGATTTACTTATCACTCAGATATAGGAATTATTCTAGATATAGCTTGCTACTAACTTATCTATAGGAGGTCTGCTGTATCTTAGCAGATGAAATAGTCACTGTGCAAAGCTTCACACAGGAGCCATAGACTACTTTAAATTCTCAAGTAAAAGTTGAGTGGTTTACAGATGGTTGCTAGGCCTTCTGGTAGGTTTCTGTATTTTGTGCTGTATATATCCCTATGAATTAAGATCTTTGACAGCAGGAGTATGCTGTGGTTACTGAAATACAAACTGTGTTCAGCATACAGCTGTCTTCAGTCCATGGCAGACAGTTGTCTTCATTACTCCACTGTTTAAATTAAAGAAAAAACAGATCATCCTAAAACTAGAGAATTAAAAAATTCTCATGGAAATTTTTATAGAACCTCAGAATCTAAGTGCCTTTCACTGAGATAAGTAATAATCCTTTTTAGGGATTGCAGGGGGTTTTTTGGTTTGGTTTTTTTTTGGTTGTTTGGGCTTTTATGTTTGGAGTTTTTTGGTTTGACAATTTTTTGGAGCGGGATGGGTGGGTTTTTTGGTGTTCGGTGGGATTTTTTGATGTGGAAATTCAATTAATGTGAATATTTTCCCTATAAATCCTTCTCAATATGAAACAGAGCTGCTATGAACATAAGTGTCTTGTTGTGTTTGGACTAGATCATCCAAAAGTGAGTGTACATTTGCAATTAGGTGTGACTCACAGAGTATTAAAACTCTGCAGTGTATTAGTTTAATTGTATGTAAAATGCTAGAAAATGTAAAACTTACAATAAGGTTTCTAATAGCAGAAGAAAAGCTTTCCTTCTTAGTTAAAAAGCCTCTGTCATGTTAACATTACTGCATTAACTGAAGAAACAGGAATCCTGAAAGCATTTATTTACAGTTGCAAGTCCATCAAAAGGAGAAGGGACTGAACCCAAACAAGGCTAAATGATTCATTCAAGGAGTTAAAGAAATCTGGGATTTAGGGGAACACTGAGGGGTTTCCAAGTGCAAGCCTTGGATGCAAAGCTGTGGGGTATTTTTGAATACCACAGCTCTCAAGACCCTGTTCAACCTCTGATTTATAGGTTGACATTTACAAAGTTTTAACTACTGGTTGGAAATACTATTAAAAAAGTCATTGAGATGAACTCAATTATTTTGCAATTAATTTATTGATTAGAATTGTAGGTACCAAAAATTTCTGTTTAAAATCTAATGGATTTGAGAATGGCATAGAACATATGATATTTTGAATTCTTTTCCTCTGTGCTTTTTTTTTGGGAAGTGCTCCTTGCTTCCTTATGTCAAGCACTCAGCAAGAGCACACCTCAGAATCTTTTTGTAACTTCCCAGAACAGCCTAAAATGGCTTAGTTTACAGGAATACACTTGTTTTCATTAATTCATTCTTAAAAGAAATCTGCAAAATGGAAAACAGATTAGATCTCAGTCATATATAAGCAGAGATGTAACCTCCCTTACCAAAAATATCAAAGTGTCAGTATAACATACAATTTTTCTGTATATGTCTATTCAGATAGTATGGCCTAAATGTTACACACAGGTTTGTGAGTTGTTTTATGATCAGTGATGATGCGATGAGTTGAGTAACAGAATTTTTATTTTTCACTTTCTCTCCAGAGACATTTTACTCATTAAAATTCAGTTACAGGGAGTATGTGGTCTTCATACTATGTAAGATTTAAAAAGTCATGTACTGTAAGTGCTGAAAAAGCACTGTAGGATGGTACTCAGCACTAATGCTCTTATTAAACCCAGCAATATACTTAAAGATATTTTCAGAGGGTAGTTTTTTCTCTCCTAATAAAACCCACACAGGCCTTTTCGTGGGAATGACAGAGACATCACTGCATGCAATGGTTGTTTGTACCTTGTCATGCATCAACTTTGTCTCATTTCAAATGTAGAAGGAACAGTTGAAAATCATCACTCTGAGTCACACACTGTGACATTTTTCCATCTTCATTTTTTGCTGTACTATTTATTGGGTTTTTTTCTCTGTATCCTAAATTGCTGATCTAAATTACAAATATCTAGAAATATGGGTATCTGGAATGGATTGTTCAGATTATGTGAATTTAAGCAAGTGTGATTAAAGTGGCATGTGGTCTTTCATCCGTCTAAGACATCGGAGTGTGTTTAATGTAGAAGCTTCAAATGGGAAAAATTAATGGAAACCAAACAAAGAAAAACTGGATGAAAAATCATAATGTTAAATACAGACAGAGCCATCTGAATAACAAATAGTAGCTGTGTTACTAGAATGATTTGGGAGTCAACTAACACTGGATATAACAAAGCAATGCAGGATATGATACAGAAAACAACCCAGAAGTACTTGATGATATGGACAAAACACTTATAAACTGATTGACACTTTCACAAGTAGTTTTTAAATGTGTACATGGCAATCTTGGCAAAATAATGTTATATGAACAAGTTATTTCCTAAGGTCAGATTGTATATCTGTTAATATTTTGAAGTTATTTAAAGAGTTTGCATTTTAACCTTTGAGTTTGAAAGACAAAAATTATGAATGCATGCATGTGTATGATCTTCCAGCTAATCCTTTAAAATTCAAAATCAAAAAGAAAAAGTACACTGGTGTCAAAATAAATTAAAATTTTGTCTCATTTTCTTTCTATTAAAACCAATTCTGAAAAAATAATTTCAGAACAAAAGGCACACTGTTTGATCTTGTATGCAGTGTTTTTGCTTTGGATTTCTGAGGATTTTAATGGAAATTGAAATTCAGCTTCAAAAAGGAGCTATTACATATCTTGGCAATGAGGAGAAAGAAGGTCTATAAAAACTGCCATTTCAGAAAGAACTGAAACAAGTGACATTTAAAAGAAGAGAAGAATGAGATACGGAAGTGGGGGAATAGTAAAATTTTTTAGCACATGAAAAGTTGTTGCAAACAAGGGCAATCCATGCTGAATGTAGGCAGGATATGTTGGTTAATATCGGATATGATTTCTGTAGGATATGGGTTTATACTGTGACACATTTTTCCATGTTGTTATTGGAAATCTCATTCTAATATAGACACTGAAATATTGAACCATAAGGCAGTAGAATATCTATTACTAAATTCTTCCTGAAAAATGTAGAATGCTTATCAAAAAGGGTGACAGTCTAACTTGTGAGAGAAGGTAGAACAGTGAAAACATTTCCTGCTTAAAGGAACTAATTTTCTAAATATAAAATTGAATAGATGACTTCTAGATTCAAGGTGAAGATTATTTTTACATTCAAACCTCATAAAATTAATTTATTTCCAAATTTTAGTGTTTCTTTTGTATTGGCATTCAAAGTACAAACCTGTTCTTAGTTTTGAAATGGCAAACAGACTGGTTTATACTACTGCTTTCACTTGAAAATATTCATAATATATTTCTGCTATTTACCGCCTCTCTTCAGACCTTCAGAATACAAAGCAGCAGTGATTTTCCCATAGATTGCAGAAATGAGTTGTTTTCCTCAAACAGAAACTCTAATAAAATAAATAAATTTAACTGGTGGCTTAAGATTGAGACAGTGACTTTCAAGATGCAAACAAACTGTTTATGGTTATGTGGGAGCCAGTCCATGAGAAGTAAGTGCAAGAATATCCCAAAATCACTCTGAGCTAAATATACGGAATTATTTGTTAAGGGAAATTAATTGACTTTTGGCCCTGGTACTTACTTCATACAGACAATTAAAGCATGGCAAGTCCAACAAATAGAAGCATGAAAATCAAAGGTTTTACTCTAATTCTAGTGGCAAGATGGCTATTTGTGCCAAATTCAAGTGACATTAGAATTTCTTAATTTTGTCTTGTACTTTTCTAGTAGCTTGAGAATTATTCAAGGTTGAATTGATTTGCATGAATCAGTATTTGAAATAAGTCTGGCAAATGCAGTCATAAAATATGTGCTTTTTAATTTAAGGTCATACAAATACAAATGTTTGGAAAAAAGTCTGTGTGCAACCACTTTTTCCTGTGAAGTGAAATTACATAGCAACAGATTTGAATATTATTAGAGTGGTTATTGAAAGCAAGGAGAAAATCAAGAGTTGACTCATGTATTGCTGAATTTGCCTGAAATGGGGAACATACAAGTTCGTTTCTTTCTGTTTGATGATTTGAACATTTTTGAAGTAGAATCACAATCAAGGTTACTGTGCAGTTTGAAGAAAGTTTTGGTTACATATTCTTCAAGCTAGTAATTTTATTCCCCCTACTCCTCCAGTTTTCTTCTGTTGCTGTAAATTAAACTACATTTTTGCTTTAACTCATCCAGGTGCCAAGAATCATTTATAATAATAAGTATGCAAGTTAGTCTTGCTTTTTTTCTCCTATCAGCTGTGTTCTGGGGGAGATACAGGACTATCTTTTACAGTTATAATTTTTATTTTTGAGGAATAAAAAGTAGAAATCACTTCTGCTTTTTTTTAAGTCTTCATATTAATTTTTTTAATTATTACTAACAGATATTTTAAGAGTTGTTGACAACGCATCCTAACTCCTTAAATGATCTATTTAGTATAATTCATATGCAACGCAGCAGGCATAGGTCAGAACATCTCTCTGCAATCTCCCAGGCAGTCTTTCAGAAGTCTGGTGTCATGTCCTATATACATGGAAGAAAAGTGTCCACAGCCAGAAGTGCATTCTGCTGCATCAGTCTCACCTTTATCAAAATCTGTACAGAGTAAGTTCCTTGGTGAAACTGTGTTACATTAACCTCCTTAACAATACACAGTTGTTGTGAACAGGTAATGAGACAATAAGGAAAAAAATTGGTCTCCTTTTGCTCTAGATTTTTTTCATCACTTGGTTTTGTTTCAGAGGCCTTGATGCTTTGATAGTGCTGGCAGGCAGCAGAGGAAGACTGTCAGAGTGAGACATCTCCACTGCTTTTCTGAACTTTGGCATAAGAATGACAGTTGTCAGGAAAAACTCAACATATATGCTGATCCCCAGTTGGTTTTTCATGTCTTCTGATAATTTAGACTTCACTATCCTCATATGATACCTGTTAAATTTTATCAGTATGTCCAAGTTATTTTCTCTAGGTTACTATTTACAGCTATATTTGCACATAAAATTATTTTTACTCTGCTTGTATGGGGCAGATGAAATAAGTGTATGTATACACACATACTTATGTATTATAAAACAAGAATAGCTGACAGTCATTTTATAAAGGTGAAAAAAAATATAGAATCATAGAATATTCAGAATTGGAAAGGACCCACAGGGGTCACTGAAGTCCAACCTCTCGCCCTGCAATTCAGCTTTTCTTATGAAGGTAATTCTGACAAAGTCATTGTGTATACATTGCTTGAGTAGGTCCAGTAGGAAGTGGCTGGTAATCATTAGAAATATCTGAGAATAAATCCTTGGTGAACATTTGGCCTCCCATTTTGATGGATATCCACTATGTTTGACCACAAACTGTCTTATGCATTCACAGTTTTTTCAAGTATCATTCAAAAGTAGGCTCTTTTTATAATCTCAGTAATACTCTTTCTTAGTATATTCATATCCTAAAATTACATATGACTAAATATTGTATTTGATATCATTTTATTTCGATTAAATATTTTACATAGACTTACAAATCAGTGTATTAGAAAAACCTTTATATACTTTTAATCAAGATTTTCAAACTTGCCACATTTTCATGAAATGTCTATTTAGTCTGGCTTCTAAAAATTCAGAAAGATATGCCATATCTAATAACAGTATAAATTTATGTAGGCTAAAGTAGGCCAGTTTCATCTGGAATGATCCAGTGTAATTTGAAATGGAAAATACAGATGCTTCTGACATATTTGGGTAAAAGCTATCTATATTAGTTATACTTCATTTAATTGAAAGACTAGGACTTGAGATGAACATTTTTGTGCTGGATAATTCATTTTAACTTTATTTTCAATAGTGAATAAATTCAGGACACCAGAGTATCACAAGGAACAGCAGGATATCAATAAAACTCAGATAATAAAACCAGATGTCCCACAATACCCTGTTGACAATTTTGCATAAAGATCATCACTTCTTTAGTAATAAACTTGTTGAGGTACTGGAGATACAGGTGTTCTCTCATCATTCTTAATACCTTGATCCCACTGTTCTAGTTTTAAGGTAGCCTTTTCAATATTTTCATTCTACATTTAAAAGTATACTATTTTGTGTGAAATATTTCTAGTGCCTAGATTAGCAGAGTGGGTGCTATTTATTCCTCTGAGACCATGCAGTAGGTTCCTATTCAATAGACAATGATTACCAGCACTGCAATGGTGAAGTCAGCTCCCAGGACAGCATAGACAACATTCCTAAGCAATTCCTTCTCACTGTAGCTCCCAGTTTTCATATTAATAATATGGGGAAACCCCCTTAAACTCTGGGGTAGTTACAAAGAGGTAAGATATGCCAGAGACATTGTAGGCTGTTGTAGGTGTTGTATGTCTCTGCTGGATGTGCCTTGAGATACTTGTTCTAATCAGGTATATTTTAAGCAGGACACGGACTGGATGACCCCTTCCTTTCCAAAGTAATGACTCTGTAATTTAATTTGCCCCTTGTAAATATTAATGGGGAAAAAAACCCCAAAAAACAGCAAAACAAACCAAAAGAGAACAACAACAAAACCCAAACCAAGAGTGTTCTAGGAAGAGTATCACATTCTGCAACAGTGTATTTCCTTTCTTCTTTGTCTTTAACTTCCCCGGTTGTTTAATAAAAAGTGTAAAGATGAGGTAGGTTTTATAAACAGTTTGACAAAAGTCGTCAGATAACAATTCTGAATCTTATGAAAAATTAATTATACATGGTGCAGTGCTTATTGAAAGAAATTGACTTTTTAATGAAGATATGAACACATAAATCCTTTCTAGTTTTCATTTTTATATTCATCCTGATCTTCCCGTATCACCTTTGCCCTCAGCCGTGTTGTTCTAAATTGCTTGCTTACTGTTCTAAAATTGTTCAGTGAGTTAGGAAATGGTCACACGATGAGGAACATGCTTTGTATTGCTTAGACCATTGAACTCGTGAGCAAGGCAGAAAGTTTTGTTCAGGTCCTTTGTCATCAATGTCTTTTGAACAATGATAAAAAATGATGGTGACATGATGGTGACAGTATTGTCTTTTACCGACTAAAATTTTGAAATAAATTGAACACAAATCCCAGTTCTTGCTGTTGATGTGCAAGTTCTTTGTGGTAACTATTGCAAAACACCTACCAGAAGTTTTTAGGCTGGTATGCTTTGTGAGTCTGTGAGATGATTCCTATATATGGACTGTAGACACACTGCCATGAAAGGACCTGCATCAGTACAACTTAATGTGTGGGTGTTTTGTTTATTGAAAGGTAATAATTTTACAGGGTTTCATAGATAGATAAATACTAAAACATTACTAACAAATTGATATTCTTGATAGAGGAGCATGATAATTAGTTCCTCATAGTTTCCTTGGAAATGTGCTTCACCTCAGTCATTAGTGCTCAAACTCATGGTCTAACAAAGCAAATTGCCATATGATTTTTATCATATTATCAAGTGCATTCTGAAATAAATATAATGAGTGAAGTATAGATAATGTTTGGAAGAGCTGGTACCAGCTGCCTGAAAGTCTCACGCAGGGTTGGTTGCGAAACACTGCAGTAATGTTTTCCGACCTGGTAAGTCTGTTTGAGGATTCTCTGAATTTCTGCTAAAGCCTGACTTAAACGAAAACCAAAATTCCTAAACAGAGACTACTACTGTGTATGGGAAAAGAAAACAGAAAGAAGCAGAAAAATTGAAGAAGTTATTGCAATCATTTAAATATTGCAATAATTTTAAAGATGGGCCTGAAAAATAAACTTGCACGTTGTGATTTCATTGTTTGCAAATACTCAAGGAAGCAAATTTTTGTCAGAAAAAACCATAGATTTTTGTTCATAAAAGCTAATTTTCAAATACGTGGAAATTAAGTTTGATTTTTTTATATTTATAAATTGATAATTTCATATTCAAGAAATTCAGACTGCCTTCTTTGTCTAATTGACTCATTCGTTTGTGTATATGTGTGTTTGAACCTGATGCCTATATCTGATTTCCTTTGCCGATTTATTTATTTTCATTCTTCCTGGATGATTTTAGGTTTTGTATTTGTGCTTTCTCTGGCCCTGCATACTCTACCTTCTTGTTAACCTTTTCTCGTCAGCGCAGAGCACCGTGCTGATGTTGGTACCCATGCAACTTCTTGAGCATTTGACCTGTTCTTTGTTCAGATCACTTTCTTCAAGACTGATATATCTTGTTGGAAAAAATTTATTGGCTACTTTGCATAGAGAATTCTGACCACCTCAGAAAGCCCTTTTAGATATGTCTCCATTTGGAATGGATGAATTTTGTTGATAGTAACCAGTTGATGATCCCCTTGCTTGTGTTGCCAAATCCATTTCACAAAGAGCAGCAAACTGGTGCCTGGATTGTTACAGAGGTATTTTCCCCAAATGACCTGTGCTTCTGCAGCCCCTCAGTGCTGTTCAGCACTGATAACGTGCATGCTCTCTGCTGTGCATTATGACAGCCTGAGTGACATGCCATGCAATGAATAATAATGTGTCATAGCTGCAAGTAGTTAGAGCTTCCCTCACTTCTAGCACCTCGCCTAATGTGCCTCTCCCACACACTTTTGTGACAAAGGGCTGAGGTATATTTATATACTTGCTCTCATTTAACCAAAGCAAAAATTCTTGCCATTCTAGAGCTTAGCATATAAGGTCTTCATCAGCATGGATGCCCTATAAATATCCCACTTAAATATCTTAGAGAATCAAATCCCAAGGATGGGCATGGGTGTAATGCAGGTATTTGAAGTTTTTTGCAGCAAAGTACAGAAGAGGTATCTCAAATGTTTCCCCTGTCTTAGTACTAGCATATTCTGGAAATAAATTCCCATCTGTGAATAAATTGCCTAATGAATATTCTCTCTGCATAGAATTGCCCCAGTAATTCTGCAGTTTGTTTTGAGTTTTTAGGGTTTTTTTAACTGACCAGCAGGCTTAATGACTGACTCATATCTTGCCATGCACTGCCTCCCACCTAATACCATAGTGACAAGCTGCTCGTTTTCTTCTGCTCAAAAGAAATAAGGAATAGAAATTAAGTCTTTCAAAAAATTGGACAGTTATCAATATCAGTATTATTAAACTGACCTGGATGGTGCTGACTACCTGCAAGGTTACACATGGACCTTAAACCTTTAGCATGTATTAGTTTCTGTTATATTAGGAAACAAAAAATTAGTATTCTTTTCTGGAAGGCTTCTAAAGATGAAAACATATGGGAGTTTGCTGATTAATGCACTTAGACAAAATCTGTAAATCACAGAAGTTTCCAAATCCACACGTTTAAGCACCTTTTAGAATATCTTTTAGAGATTTTGTTTGCAGAATAAAGTCAGGTTTTGTGATGCTCTGATGTTACTCAGAAAATTTTAAATTGAAGAATTTCAGCAAGTGCAAATTCTTGTCTGGGCAAAAAGAATTTAAGAATTTCTGATCTTAAACACATTAATTTAACAGGAACAATGCCAATGCTGCTCTGCCTACAAACAAGCAAAAAATCCTAAACTATTGAGCTCAAGGACCAATCTGCATCGATCTCTCTAAAAAGATATACTTTCTAGTATCTAAAATATGGTTTATTTTCAAGTATATATCTAAATTTTGTCAATTATTTGTCACACATTTTGGAATGCTCTTTTATATAAATAGCTATTCCTTAAATCTTTCTAATTATAAACCTCCATGTCAATTGCATTCAAACATTAAAGCATTTAAACGTCTCCATTTTTCATTATAAACATCTATGTACATAGGTTTT
The DNA here is from genome assembly GCA_014549065.1 of Cardinalis cardinalis. Classification (NCBI taxonomy): domain Eukaryota; kingdom Metazoa; phylum Chordata; class Aves; order Passeriformes; family Cardinalidae; genus Cardinalis; species Cardinalis cardinalis. Next base: position 11,941,781 of record JACDOX010000008.1, read on the forward strand.
GTACCTCAAAAAAAGGCAGAAACAAACCCATTTTTGATTCTTCTATCTGCAGTAGTCATGCAGGAAAAGAAACAGCAATTTACATACAATTCTGTGATTTTCAATAGCTATGTGAATTCTTAGAAAAGTGCTAAGGGAAAACAATTCTGTAAAACAGATCACTTTGAAACCACATATTTATTGTTTTTTTTCATATCAATAAATAACAAGGGATAGTTTGCTTGTATTTATTTTCCTAAAAAACCTGAGGGCAGGAGCATTAAATAAAAAAACCAAACTGATTTGTCTTTAATTATCATATTTCTTGGGACAGATTTTAATATGAAATTGAAACAGCTTTTGCAACCTTAATTTTTTAAAGAGGTTGCATTAAAGTTTTTCTTTGAACCTAATATTTTCTTCTAAATTTCTCTTCCAGAAAAGAAATGCTAGTAAAATGTACTGTATGTGCTTTAGTATTATAGATGGTTAATTCCTGCTTCCAATTCTATGCCTTCATGGATGGAGTTTCTAAATGTGTTTTCCAAAAGTGATGACTCATTGTAGCTGGCTCATCTTTGGAGAACACATTTTAAGTGGAGCTGGATTTAGCAAATATTGCCGTGCTGCTTTTGAAAATAAGGCCCACTTGAAACATTTAAAGTGAAAGGTCATGTCCCTTGACCTCCTGATTTTTACAAAATGTATTTTCCATTAAGTTTTGAAGAACTTTTGGAAATTTGTCTTCAGCCTCTTATTCTAATTTTTTAGTATTAGCCCTTCTTATTGTTCAAAGACCATCAGTACTGTGATTTTTGAAGCCATAGTGCTCCTCATCTCTTAGAGATTTTTTCATATTTTATACTTCCCCTGACATGCACAAAGGAGTGTAAGGCAAATAAAATGTAAAGGAAACGCAGCTTCAATCCAAGCTAGGAGAAAAGTGCAAGGAGAGAGAAATAGAAGGTCTGAAAAACCAAAAAACATTTAGTATAACTCTGGATCAAATCCAGACTTCTGTGTGTCACATCTTGTGGTTCCTTTGCTTTTTTCCCCACTCAAACAATTTATAATAATCATGATGTGCAGCTTCTTAAAACAATGTTACATCCCTTACAGGTGTTTTATCCTGTTCATCACCAGAAGTAATCCTTTTAACAAGAAACTTTTCACGAGACCTTGAAGATCAGATGTGATTCAGTAAGGTGAGTATTGATTTAATACTTAGTATTGATTTAATATTTAGTGCCGTTCCACCTGGGAATGAAGTTCAGAGAGTTTGTAGGAAAACTTAGCCTAAATTATCACTGAATAAAAAATAAATAAGAAGAAAATATTGTTTAATACTACAATAAAAATAAAATAATAATTGGAATATTTAAAATATTTTTAAGAAAATAAGTATTCTTTAAATAATCTTTATTCTTGCCATCACATTCACCACTTGTGACTGACAGCATTTCTTCTTATTAGGGTGTCTAATGTGGGGTAAATAAAGAATGAGAAAAGTTCTCAACCACAGATTTTTAAAGAACTTTTCAAAGGATCCTGCCCTGATGGGGACAAAGAAGTTTATTCGTATTAAACCTGTTTCCTCTCATTGTCTCCATAATTTAGAATTATCTTTTCCACTTGTAACATTTCCAGGGCTTAAGTGCAAATCCAATGAAAATTAGTCTTAGCTATTCTTCTGCTTATAGTGCTTTATGAAGTGAAAGTTATGGAACAGTCTTGTCTTCCTTTTAGAAATGACAATACAGCAGACTAGGCAGGCTATTTGGTCTGTTCTGGAGTGGCAGTAACCCAGTAAATTCCAAAAGGGTTTCAAGAGGCTCAGCATTGTCTTGTAGTGTTTCGTCCATCTCTCTAAGATCATAATGAAAGATGACTAGGTATTTCATGTGCTCTTTAAATGATGTAGAGTTTTAATGTGTTTGTGGAGATAGAAGGGAAAGCTGAGCACCTGATGAGAAAATCCAGAGACATTAAAGTTGAAGAGCAATTATTTAAGTAACCTAAACCATAGCTCAGAACATTAGTGAGTACAAATACAGTGCTTCTTGCCTTTGTTCATTTCTAGGTCCTAAATTGTTCTCTGACTTCTCATCCTTCTGGTTTATGTCAACATCTGTCAATGTAAATTTATACTATAACACGCTCAGGGATCTTAAATTATTTGATATCAGGTATTGACTGCTAGGGTACAGAAAAGAATGATAATTATTTAGAGGGATGGCTTTTTTACCCTAATTGCTACCTTATATTTTCTAATCTGCTTTGCCTGGTGTAGTGCACATCATGTGGTGATTATGGGGTCAAGTCATGCATGGACACTACTGAAAGACTTCACACTCCCTAAATAAAGGTGAGTCCTTCCTGTTTACCACCTGCAGTAAGTATTATTTCCATTTTACAGGTAGAGAGGCAGATGTGGAGAGAATCAAACAGCCCATCTTGAGATCATGCAAAGACTCTGAAAATAAAATTCCAGTGAGTCCTGCCTATAACACTTTTGATGCCCACATCACAGCAGCAGTCCTACAAGCACCAACGGTAAGAAATCAGGTCCTTATATAATATGCATTATAGTATTTCAATCCATTTGAATTTATACAAATCTGGAAAAAAAAGCTTATGTTGTTTACTGGTGGCCAAGGATGAGCCATCAGTACTTTAAGGGAAAAAATTAAAAGGAAAAGGGAGTAGAAAAAAAATTGCTATGAAAGTACAGGGTTTTTTTCATATTGACAAATGAGGATGAAGTGAAAATATTTCCTCATGTACAGATGATTCCCCAGTGTTGGACATAGGAATAGAAGATGCTGAAAATACTTAGCTGAAGTTAATTTATTTTATATGTACCTGAAAAGATATCTTGAAAATTAAATTTATCTGCTTTGGAAATGTTATTTATGCCACAAAATTTTCTTATTTTCTCAATTTTGACAATTTGTCCTCTCTATGCAACATTGATTTTTCCTCCCCAGTTTATTGAAAGCTGTAACTTTCTCTGCATGGTTAAAGCAAACCATCCTGTTTGTTGTGATGAAAATTTAGAGATCTTGGATGTTACCTTTTCTTTGGCTCAGAAGTTAAATTGTAAATCTTTTCCCTGTATCAGAATTTCACTTTAAATAAATGCTAAACATAAGGACAAGGTAGAAAAATATGGCTGCTAGGTTGTCTCTCATTAAAGTTTCGAAGTATATGTGGTTAGGATTTAATTCTCAATATGTGGAAATTGTATTTTCCAGTCACAATAACTCCGCAAGAGAAGAAATTAGGATGTCTGATACATTCATCTCTGTGTCAAATATTTTTGCTATTTAATATTCATTGAGGGAAAAAAAGGCTGTCACATTATAAAGATATTATTTTCAAACAGATGGATCATTCCTGCCCAAATCTAGTTGCCTATATTCTTAAATTTTCATTCCCAAAAATTTAATTTAAAAGAAACCATCCCTCTTTTTTAGTCTACTAACATTTTCCAATCTCAATGATTATATAATTGTGTGATTTAGAAAACCAAGTACATATTAAATGGGGCATGGATATAAAATAAAGAATGCTCTATTCGCATTTACACCTGCATTAATCTGGAGATGGTCAATTGAAATCAAAGGAGTAATTCCTCCCTATGGAATGAATTCATGACAGCTTAATGTCAAAGGTGCTCAGTCCTAGAAAGGAGAGAATTCTTCTCGATCCAAATTCTAAGCCTGAAATTTGTAGCATAAGAAAATCACAGGATTTGGGTACTATTCTCAGAACAGCTATATGGTGAAAACACTTGAAATTTATGTGTCCTAGTCAGAATTGCACCACAATTCCAAGAGCTGAATTAGGAAACATTTACCTTTTTTCTTTCTCATTTTTTTTTTCCTCAAAACATAATTCATTCTAGAAAACAAAAGAGACCCTCTGCTAGTGCAGAGTTGAATGCTAAGCACGTAACTCTCATAAGCCCACAGTAAATGAGAAACTAAGAGCACTTTAGAAAAAAATATTTTTACCAGTTAAATATGAGGTTTCTTATTTTCCTTTTATGTAAATACTTCTATGGACTGTTAAATAGCAGAATCCTAGAATAGTGGAGGGTGGAAGGGACCTTCTAATGTCACATAGCCCATCTCCGCTGCTCAAGCAGATTTACCTTGAGCAAATTGCCTGGTGCCATGTCCAGATGGCTTCTGAATATTACCAAGTGGGAAGACTCCACAACCTCCCGGGGCAACCTGCACCAGTGCTCTTACTGTCATAGTAAAAAATGTTTCATGATATTCAGAGGGAGCCTCTGGTGTTTCAGTGTGCCCACTGCCTCTGGTTCTGTCACTGGGCATCACTGGCTCCATCTCCTTTGCATCCTTCCTCCGTGTAGATGTCGACATTAATACGATTCCACCAAGCCTCCTCTGCTCCAGTCTAAACAGTCTCAGCTCTTCCAACCTTCGCCCATAGGAAAAATGCTCCAATATGTTGTCCTCATACTGCCTTGTTGGACTCTCTCCATTCTGTCCGTGTCTCTCTTGTAGTGAGCAGCTCAGATCTGGACACAGCAGTCCAGGTGTGACCTCTCTGGGGCTGAGCAGAGGGGAAGAATCGCCTCCCTCCACCTGTTGGCAATGCCTTGCCTGGTGCAGCCCAGGATACCATTAGGCCTCTTGATCAGCTTGGGGAACTGGTTTTGTCTCTGCATAACAGAAAATTTGACAATAAGTGACTCAGTTCCATAAGAAGAAATTCTAGAATATCTCTCCAAACAGCAGGCTGTTTTCAGTCATGGATGGTTAGCATGGAAGATGAAAATTTGTACAAATGTACAAGAATTCTAAATTTGTCTAATTTACCCAACTGCACAAGGAACATGCAATAAACATACAGAAGTTTTGAGAACGTAGTTCTCTTCAAATGTAAACAAGAAACCCCACCATTCAGTTCCATCTTTATCAGAAACAGTTGTTATTGTGATATTATGAAGAGATTAGTTTATTGAACAGTCAAGTACACATCCCTGTGCCAAAATCATGTGCTGTCATTTTTTCCAGATTTTCCTGGAAGGAAGATATTTCTTCTTTTACTTCTTCCAAGCTGCTATGACCGAGTAGAAATTACTTGCGAAAAAAAAAATCTCACTAGAACTGTGAACATCAGGAAAAAAAGCCCATGAAAATAAATAAATGAGGCAGTATCATTCAATCGCTAATTTTGATGGTATGCACCTGATTTTACTGCTTTTTGTATTAAAGAAATTGAACAATAATCAGTGAAATCACATAAACAGGAAATTATGTTCTGTGGGCTCCAATTACAATAGAATATTTACATTATTTCATTTAGATTATATATGATATATTTTATATAGTCTGAGAGTTTTAGGAGATCCATTGAATTAATGAATTGATTAATAAGCTTGATCCTGGATCTGTGCAGTCAAAAGTATGTTTGTCAGCAAATTTTATACCCTTTTGAAAGTAACAAGCTATAATAGAATTCAAGTACTCTCTTCATATGCAAACATATTCTTGTCAGCAAAAGTAGATAAAAAAGAAAGAATATTATGTTCCACCATTTTCTTTATGATTTCCTGATTCTTATTTAAAAGGATGGTGGGACTGTCAACTGACTTAAGAAAATGTTATAATTGTTTTTCACTTTGTCCAAGTAAAGCGATCTGTTTTACTGTTTTTTCCTCAAAATTTGGTTCTGTTTATTCAATTACAATGTTTCTCTTCTCCTTTGTTTGGGGTCAGAATCCTTTTCTCTTAGTCTTTAGCCACATTTCTCTTCCATCAAATTACTGAATATTGTGAATGTTTGGTCGTTTCCACTAGTCTCTTCCAGTGTTAGTCATACACAGAGTTCTGTAGCTGGCCTTGTCTGCTGGAAAGGAAAACAATCTATATAGCAGTCTTTATAACAATCTGTTCTTCATGTTTATGATGTGAATATGTGTACATTTGAATTTTGTTATCCTTCCATAGTTAGGACTGGGCAAGACTGAAGGCAATATACAAACAACAGTGTTTCAAGGTAACAATATATAACATGCTGGAGGAAAATGTAACAGTTCTCTCCAGAGTTAATGATAGTCTTCTAACATTTGGTTAAGAAATGAGTTATTGTGATAGTACCAAAATATTTATTTTAAATAGGCTTCACACGTGTGTGAAATATACGCTTCTAAAACAGCTAAATGCAATTATATTTTTTTATTTTGTTTAGTGTAAGGATATTTACTTTTTTATGTAGCATGGAATGTTATCCTGTAAATACTGCAAACTGGCTTGCTTTAAAGTCATGTTCTAAGAAACTAATCACACTATCTTCTATGTTTATTGGGTGATAAATCCTAATTGATATATTAAAGATAACAAACTTTGAGATCATATCATAGCCTAGAGCATGTTGCAGTTTTAATAAATTTTTCTGTTTAGCTACACATATGCCAGCAAATATATTATCTTTGGATATAGAAAGATAATATATGTAATATATTTAAGCAGTTATCTGTTGGAAATGTGTATTTTGATGTCATTTGAAAATGCACTTATTTCTATCATAAATATTACTTTGAATCAACAGAGATACTGTAGCTACAGCAGAGTTTGTGTCTTAGATTCTGATTGGATGCCCAAAATTGTGTATCTTCTGCACCTGATGCCTGTATATTTGTTTAATTCAGTTATAGAAACCTTCCCTTTCACTCACAGATTCTTTAATAGTAGCAAGAATTTTTTCAGGAACTCCTTGAAAAAACAGTGGAGGAAACAGACTGTGATGTTTTTATCCTTCTGGGAAAAGGAGCAACCTTGTGGTTTTTTGGATTTTGAGTAGTTAAAAGAAAAAGACTCTCATAAGATGTTTGTGGACCCAAAATACACCAGCAGCATCAGTGAATCAGATAGGATCAAAATAAGCTCGCCAACTGAGAAAAAGATTGTTACTTGCCAGCAAGTAACTTGTTACTTCATGTCCTACCACACTTGCAACCTTCCTCAAAAAAAACCCCAGAGACTTTTTCAGCATTTTTGAAAGAATGCTAAAGTTTGGGTTGTTTATTATTGATACACATTCAGCCTTTCGCATATTGCAGGTAATTTGTGTTTGCTACTGATTTCAGGGATAGTAAGATCAGATGATAAATGCACTCAGTTTCAGTTGTTCAACTTATATCTAATAGGACCTTCTCCCCAGAAAGCCTGTTGAGTCAGTAGAATAAATCTGAAAGTCAATGTTAATGATTCAGTACGTGTTACTTGACTGAATTCAGCTAGCTTATGGATTTGATAATTCTGGAAAAACTTCTAATATTACATAGAACTTACACTTTATTTTATATTCACATATGTCAATTTCACACAAAAGCTGAAGCCTGAGTAAGGATACCAAACATATCTTTACTATTTGAGGGAGGACTGAGCAAAGAGCTAGTTATATTACTATGTACATGGAATAACTCAGTTACTGCTTAGTATTTGAAATTAGCTAAAATTACCATTAAAGCACCTGACTTTTTTTTTTTTTGGGGATGTATGGAGGAGTTTGATCTATAAATAATATCTTTCTGATTTTAAGAGACAAATGCCAGCACATCCATCATCCATATTATGTTTCCATGAAGTGAGTATTGTATCTGACCTGACACATACAAAATTTTCTGTAAAATTTCCATTGAACTTAGGTCCTGAGAGAAACAAGACATAAGCACAATTATGAGCACTTTAGGTAATATAGATAAGTACATCTAACATACCTGGGTAAGCAGGCAAGAGCACAAAAAGCATGTCAGTATTTCAGTAACTCAAATTAGAGAGCCAGTTCAGAAAACTCCAAAATGCATGTCTGAAGTCATTCTAATCAAACTGTGGCAGATTTGATAGGTGAGCCCAGATGTTGCATTGCTGCATTGCTGTCACAGCTTACTGAAGGTAGACTTAAACTCATTGAAACCTTGAAGCTGTTCAAAGGGCTTTTGCCCTTGAACAGCTGCCAAAATTGAATTTTAGGTAATTTTTATGTGCATACAAGTTTTAAACAAATATTGATTGCTGTAATTGGATAACAGATTGTCTTTCAATGCAGATTATTTTCACTCTTGCAGTTTTTGCAAAGCTAACTTTATACCTTGTTTCATATTCTTGTCGTGCCTCTGCATTGGTGGCTGGAGCTGGTACCTGTGAATACTGGTTGCCCTGTACTTCTTTTGCAAAGACAACTTTATACCTCATTTCATCTTGCTGTCAGTTACTCTGCCTCATCGGCTAGGCTGGAACCTTAGAATACCGGTTGAACTGTCAGAATCAGGCAGGCTTTTAAGAAAATGAGTTTTGACATTCTTTTCCTTAAGATGATCCCTTGTTTTTCAATTACTGCTTTCTGACTTGGAGATTTCTTAAGGTAACCCTGAGTTTGTTCCCAGTCTGTCAAGCAGGTGGCAGCAATGCCACGTCGGAGCAGCTCCCGGCCCCTTTCCCTGACATCAAGTGTTAATGCAATTGACCAATCAGTGCTAAGATGATGGGAGGTAATTGGGTAATTGTATTTTACTGATCACAAGCAAAGAAAAAGGGAAGGGGGGGAGAGAAGAAGGGGAGAAAGAAAGAAAAGAAAGAAGGAAAAAAAAAAAAAAAAAAAAAAAAAAAAAAAAAAAAAAAAAAAAAAAAGAAACCGCAACAGAGGAAGAGGGGAGAGAACGGAAGGGGAGAAGGAGGAGTGTAGCCAGAGCGACCAGCCCTGGGACATTTGCGAATCCTTGGGTGCCACTGAAAGGTGGGGAGTAAGAGAAAGCCAGAGCGACTGAAAAGCGGAGCTACTCCCAGCAACAACAGCAGCTGTCAGGAGCTGGATATACACATACATGCTTCCCTACATGCTCACACGGGGAGAATTCAAGCTGCAGCTCATAGGAGGAGGGAAGCGTTTCGGCTGCGCAAGGGGCTATGCATGTCAGGGATGAAACTAAAAGCTGAAAGAAGAGGCTGCGCTCCTGGGACTGTGTCATCTTGGAAGGGAGGGAGGCAGGAAGGAAGGAAGAAAAGGGGGAAGATAACTGGCATGTGGAAGAAGATGGGAGACTAACTCACTGCCGAGCAGAAGGGAAATCCAACTTGTACATCTGAAATACACCAGGCTCAGCTTGGAAATGAGATCAGACCTGCATTGAAACAGAGAAAGGGAGAAAAAGGGAGGCAGAGACGGGAGGGCTTTTATCCTTTTTCCTCTCTCTCTTTCCCTCTCTCTCCTCAAAGAAATAGAAGTTTATCCGTCTCAGTGCTTCTGGATTCACAGAGCTGCTGGACAAAAGATGGAGAGGAAGCTAAAATGAAAAGCAAAGTATGCTTCTGAAATTTACAGCTAAAAGGACAAATCACATCTTCTCGGGTTTCTTTGTGCCCCATCGGGGGAGTTTTAACGTCTGAAGGATTTTGAAAAGTGGGGGGAAAGGCGAGAGTGGGCGTTAAAAATACCCATCCCAAGTGTTTAAAAAATAACGAGGTGATGGATTTATCCTTGACAGCTGGTGGGAACCTTGAATTTTTCCCTACTCCCTCCCTCTTTCATTTCATTTAATGTGAAATTATGAAAATGCAGAGGAGTTGGAGGGAAGGCAAAAGGATATAACGTGGAGTTTGAAACAAGGAGAGGGTGCTGATGCTGTGGATTGCTGGCTTCTTGCCGAAATCAAAAATCCAATTGCGCACTGGGTTGTGATTGGAAATCTAATCAGATCTTTGGAGAGGGGGAAGAGAGACTAAAAGTTTATTGTTTTGACAGACAGGAATAAAAATTTAAATGCAAGAGGAGTTTCTTTTCTAAAGGAGTGTGGGGGTATAGAGGAAAATAAGAATGGGAATCCCCATTCTAATGTGGAGACACATGGATTGGATAATTGATAGTGCAGCAAAGAAGGAGCAAAAAGAAAATTGTCTGGCAAGACCTGGATCTTAAGTGTCACAACAAAATTACATTAAAAGAATGCAAATGGAGGATTGCTTAAAAGGAAATACAGTTATTTCTGCTCTCCAGAGAAAAAACAAATAGAGAGCAATGGGGAGCAGTGGAGCCAGAGAGGCAGAAAACCTCAGGAAAAGGAAATTAAGCAAATGATCCACAGTGGAATGAAAAGTTTCAGAAAGGAAAAGGACCATTCATACTTCTCAAGGATTTTTGGTTTTTTCCTGTTATTTTAAACCACTACTCTTCAGTGGAGGCAACCATCAACATTGCTACTACAGAAATTTTAAGCAGAAAAGTTGAAAGCCACCGAGAAAATAAGGACAGAGGAGAGGAAAGCAAATTGCCAGAGGGAGAGAGTTCAGCAGTGTTGGGTTGGATTGGCACCTGTATGGACTGAAATTGCTGGGAAATGGCAATTGGATATCCTTTCTTTTTTTTTTTTTAATTTCCTTTTTTGTTTTTAATTTTATTTTGGTTGCTGAAATGAAATAGTTTTCTAACCCCTCCCCCACCCTGGTTTTTCATAATCACTCGGATTTCCAGCTGGATAGTCTTTGAGGATACAGTGAGTACACTTTTAATTTTATTGTTTTTTGGAAAAGGAAATATGCCCCATTGCCTTTCTTCTTTCATCCTTATTCATCTTTTCTCGGTCTTTCCCCCCACCTGAATAAAGAACCTGACTGGATTTTGATAATAGCTGGAGGGGGGCTGTTGGGAAGAGAGAAGGGAAGGAATGAGGATAGAACTGAATTCTCACAGTAGCTCAAATTCCTAAAACTCGAGCCTTGGTAGGGTGTTACAGACACCCGCCTGTGTGTCTCTATAGCATTTGTAAACGTTTGCTAGCAAAGAAATCTTTTGAGAAAGCCCTTGCAGTGAGTGGGGGGTGCTGCCTGATTGCCTAGTCTCTACAAATGGACGTAAGTTGCATGGAATTAGATGCGCAGAGGAGGTTTATTTATTTACTAAGTGTTTAAAATAGTTCAAGGCTCTAATTTGAATGCTGGGATCCAGTCTGACATTGCAGATCAATATGGTGTATTTACAGGAACATTTTATATTCAAGCAGGGAGGTGAAGGGTGGCTTTTGGCGGGAGTGGGGGGGTGTGGGGCAGGGGCTTTTAATGGATTTTGAGGCTGCAGCTCCAAGAGAAATGACATGTTTTACACCCCATTGCTAAGAAAGGACAGTAATACTCAGAGAGAGGATATTCTCCTATTGAAGGGGAGTTTAGGGAACTGCTGTACTGGCCACCCATGCCCTCTGGATCTCCTAGGAAATTCTTTGTGATTTTGTGGTGAATCCTTCAGGGTCCCCTTGGACTTGCATGGCAGTTAAACGAGATTTACTTTGATTGACAAGCAGTGAGAGGATTCTGAGATGTCAAGAGATTTTCTTTATTATGCTGGTAATGAAAATAATTAAAAAGTGGCTTGTAAATGGTGGGCTTCAGAAATTAGCAGTGTTGTGTGGCAGACCAGTAAATATCTCTCCCTTCCTGGGGAAAAGTCGTGTGGGAGTGTGGAATAAAGGGAGGATAACATGATGTTTAAAATAGAGGTCCATGTTTCCCTGTGGGGAGGAGTGTTACTTCCGTCCCCTCTCCTGGCATGACTGCATAGCTCGGGAGTAGGGAGTTTTCTTTCTTTTACTTCCCTTTCTGTCCTCCCTCACCTCTGCCCTCTTCAACCTTAGACTTCACATGTTAAGGTTCCAGCTGAAGGTATTAGGCCAAAACTGGTGCAGAATGAGAGGAAGAAACAACTAATTAAATGAACCATTGAATAGGAATGGGTTTTTGTTGGGTTCTTTTTGCAGGCAAGGTGCAGAACTAGCTTTGCCATGCATTTTACTTTTCTCTAGCAGCAATATTCTGGAGAAGGGGAGAGCGGTCAGGGAGGAAAGAAGTGTTGGTAGATCCAGATTTTAGCTCTTTTAATTTCTGGCAACATTTCTCACTTCACAAGCTGCCTGCGTGAAACAACACAAAAAAGGGCTGTAACTACCCTGGGTAAATACATAAACCACAATTAGCCTCTTTGTTTTTCCCCCATTTCTTCATTCACTTACATCACTACTGTTCCTTCATGTAAATGTCCTGAACCTTTTGGCATAATGGAAATGAGAACTTCTGCCCCCAAATATGTCCCATGTGCTTCTGTTTTGAGGTCATGCCTCTTAAACATTGGCTATTTAAAAAGGATTAATCAATTCTGCACCTAAGAAAATCTCGGGGAATTTTTTGTTAGGCCACACGAACAAATCCAACCCTTTGTGCAGTTGTGTTCAGGAAAAGAAGGAAGCAGGCACAGCAAAAATTGTTCCTTCCAGCTCCAATTGCTCTCATCCTTCTCAATATAGCTAAATTGTTTTAGTGTGAAATGCTTTAGCCTCCTTTTTTTTTCTCTAGGCCCATGTTTCCTGATGGGACACTAAATGGGTAATAAGTTTTTCAGCATCTGAAAACAAGTGCAAAACTCCCTCTTGTTTATTCCTTCATGTATCATGATAAGTCTGTGCCCTGTTGTGGGCTACACTTACATCAGCAGTTGCAGCAATAGAAAAGCTAAATTTATGTTAAGCTGCTGCTCAGTAATTACTGAAGGAAAAAGAAGCTGGCCAAGGAAAAGGCATCTCCAAGGTTTTCCCTGGATTGCTGTCAAGTGAACACATAAACAGAAAATTTGATAGAGCAACTACAGTTTTGGCCAATAGAAAGCTGTCATAGGTGCCCCATCATTTTGGACAATAACTAGCAGGAGTATTTTCTTGACATGATAAAGAAGCACTGGGAAAATTTAGTCACCAGTTTGGGCTGAAATAGGCAAACCTTATCAACATTAAAAAGCTAGGGATGTGTGTCTGCTTCCAAAGAGGCAACAGTTTCACACTTCAGTGAATCATTCACTTAATACAGTAGCCAAAAGACACATGGAACAGCCCAGAGTTTAACTCCTTCAATATCAAAGCCCAGAGTTTAACTCCTTCAATATCAAAGTGGGAATGAGTAGAGCATTTCTCAGCATTTGCGCTGAGGCTTATCCAGAGCCCAAAGGGCTGATCATAAAATAAATAGCCTAAATATTAATCCAAACATCCAGCCAAGTGGAAGCAACATTTCTCCTCAACCAGAGGCAGGAGCTGGCTGTCTCTGCTACTTCCCTCACAGGTGTCTGAGCACAGGTGTGTCATTCAGTGGCATGTGCTGGTCCTGAGGGCTGTCTCCTTCTCAAACCATGGATGATATTTTTGGTAGTGACCCCAGGAAGCTGGGATTTTAGCACTCTACAGGGAACAATTATATGTATATTTAGGCACTAAGCGCAGGAGGAAAGATAAAGCTGTGTTGGAAGGTCCTGCTCTGCTTGGTCTAATGGTTTTCCAGAAGGTCACAGATCAAACCTCAAACTTCAGGCAAAGTGTAAGTTTTTAATGCAAGGGGGTGGCTGCTCTATGTCTTTTCTCATGTCAGGAATGATTTGTACTGATCTAGAATTGAAGCAGGTTCAGCTTGCGGGAGCAGCAAATTGTGTCACAGTATCTCCCAGTCTGATACCACTGACAAGTGAAAAATGAGCTTTTAAATTAGGTGAGACCCAAGAAAAAATGCTGTAGATGTAAGCCAATACAGGCAATTCTGTGGGACTGGAGAAAAACAAAGGGATTCCAGAAGTGTTGCTATGGCTTCCTATATGTAGGCTTTAAAATTATTTGCCTGTGACCTAAAAAGCTGTCTCCTATTTGATGTGAAGATTCTTGCTGTTGCAATATGAGACAGGAAGATTTTGGACGGGCCTCAAGACAGGATTTTAGCACATTTTGAGAGAGCTTGTTGCTGGTGAAAAATCCCAAGCCAGGCTAGCCAAGTTGCAGCATATTCACTGAAGGAGTGCACTGTGCACTCAGCAGCAGCGTGAGCGAGAGAGCCTCCATCTCTGTCTTGCCAGAGTGTCTCTGTGTTGGCTTGGAGATATGCTTTTGTTTCTGATGGCTAGTGAGGGAACAAGCAGAGAAGGAAGGCTGATGGAATTAGTGCCATTTCTAGTCTTGGATGAAAATTACTCTGAAAATATTAATGTTGGAACCTGTTAGGTATTTTCTAGAGTAGTGAAGCTGACTGGATTTCAGGTAAGTATTCTCAGGGGCCTTTCATCCCATTACCAGCTGCTCTGTGAAAGTCATAAACAAAAACAAGCCTCCTTCAGCCCCTGCAGGATAACCCAGATGAGAAGGATTTAGAAATAGCAGCAGCCATGCTGATCTGGAAGGTGGCCTTGCAGCATGCTTGACTCTAGCAGCTTAGAGAGGGAGCAGCCTTTGGAAAGGATCCTGCCTCTACTTCCTGTCATGGCAGAAGGCATTGGGAATTGGCTTGTGACACTTTAGAGTGGTTCATTTGATGACTTTATTCACCAAAAAAAAAAAAAATAGGTACCTGTTATTTAACTGTACTCTCATGGTCATTTTTTGATCCTAAGGGGTAGAAATGGGGACACAAGAAGGGAGATGATTATGCCAGTGGTGTGTTTTCTTGCATATTCACAAGCTGCAATACATGGAAGTGAATTAATGCGTAGTTCCTGGTAGGGGGCCTGGATATTTTGCTATCTGTTAGTTAAAAAGGCAAAAATCAGAAGCTTGTGCATGCACCCAATAAAAGAGAATCAGGATTTACATTTGGTATCCAAGGAAGCGAGAGCAGAATCCTACAGGGCTTTCTGTTCATTGTTTAAATGTTGCCATAGCGATATCTCAGGGCACAAGTTACATGTTTTCCTCTTCTAGAGTTGAGCTTTGCTTCTCTCCCTCTCCCTCTCCCTCTGTCTTTCTCAATATTCTAAACTACCAGGAGTATCTCCACAGCAGAACTTTGCAAGCAATAGGAAAAGGTGTTTGCAAGCTGCATTATCTGGTGGCATATATGCCTGTGTACTCTTCACTGATACTTGCTAATATGTTGGAAACCCAGTTAGAAGGAAATTGTTGGGTAGAAGAGGAGCGTGAGACTTGTTGTCATTAGGACATGGAACATATTACAATATTTTCTGTAGTGGTGATATGTTAATTGGATAGCTGCAGGCAAGCAAAGTGTAGCAGTCGCTGACAATTAGAAACAACAATGAACTTTCCAGGAATGGATCTATTCCTTGGGCATATTAAAATGCATTTCAGGTGTATACCATAGCTTGTGTACATTTAAATACTAACATACATCTTGAAATTCTGTTTTCATAGTGCCAAGACAAGATTTACCTTTGCTGCTTGTGAAAGGGAGAGAGGCAGCATCAGACCACTGAATAAAATCTGCCATAGTTTTGCTGCCAAGCTTGTACTTGTTATGTCAGGACTGTGGGGGAGCAATATAACCAGGAACCAGCAGAATTAAAAAGGAAACTAAGCACCCTCAAAACAAAGCAAAATATTCCATCAACAATCATTTTATTTGCAATTAGATAAAGCTTACTCAGAAGTTTCACAGCAATATAAGTTAAATAGATGATGTTTTCTCTGCAGACGAGCAGCAATTCAGAGCATTCATTAATGCTCTTAGTATTTGAGGGATCAGTTAGTTAACAGCTATGGGATTATGGGATTCATATCATCCTGTGCATTAAAATAATCCTCAGAAATATGGATGTGATTTCCTTTCATATTTGTGCAGACACTACAGTATGACCTGACTTCTAGAAGGCCCAGGACTTGGTGCTTTTATTTCACCATACATATAAGAATCATTGCCCAAAGGATCTGACCTGATGCTGAAAAACAGTGGTAGTAAGTTTCAGAAAGTATCAGCGTCCTTCAGATCTGCAGCACATTTTTGCTTACAGACCTCTCTTGACTTTCATGGAAATAATCTCTTCCCTCCCATGCTGTGTTACGTGGGAAATAAAGCCAAGCACACAAAGAGCCTGGTCATCCTTGTGAGGGTGCAGCAAGAGTCCTAACCGTGCAGGTTTCCTCAACTGCTTATCATCACACCTTAGGCATGATCTTAAGCTGAAGACTATCTTAAGGTCTTAAGCAGGCACTAATTTTGTTCATGTGCTTTGAAATTACCCCAGAATCCTTGCAATGGTAAAAAGGTGGCCACCTGTGGCTGGGATGGGGGCTACTCACTTCACTTCTCATGCACTGTGTCCACTCATCAAGTTACTGAAGATCACCAGGTTCCATTGTTTTAATTGGAAATTATGATGGTAGGGAATAGAGGAGGAAATTTTCATCATACTGAATCCTCATCAGCTATAAAGCAACATTAAACTTTCTTGTAAATCTCCAAAAACAGCTATTAGTGGACAGTCCATGTAAGAGAAGAGGGTGACAGTCTTTCCTTGAACTGGTAAAAGTGAGATTTTTGTCTTGCAGGAATTAATTAGAAGAATAGGTTTTTTTTATTCACTATTGCTAATTTTTAAGTCATCATTTAACATTGTAAAGTGTATGAGCTAGTTGGCTCTGTAATAACCCTTCCATGTAACCAGTTTAATTATTTTTACATTTATTTTCTTCTGTCATTGTG
The DNA here is from genome assembly GCA_014549065.1 of Cardinalis cardinalis. Lineage (NCBI taxonomy): Eukaryota > Metazoa > Chordata > Aves > Passeriformes > Cardinalidae > Cardinalis > Cardinalis cardinalis. Next base: position 11,958,247 of record JACDOX010000008.1, read on the forward strand.
AGAACATAAACCCAGTTTTGCTCCAACTGATCTCAATAAGATATTTAGTAATTACTTCAGCAGGACAGGTCTTCCTCTGTAGCTTTTTGTTTTCTTTTTTCTTTATTTCCAGAGCTAAATAATCAAAGAAGTATTATATTTACAGATATAAAAAGATGATCTGAATGCCATCTTGAGTTAATATGCTACAAGTTTCAGAATTTCCAAAAGCTCTTGCTCCTTTGCCCTCCCTGCTGACATTCCAGGTGTTAGTGCATCTTTTTCATCAGTGTGTAATGGAACAATTGATGAATTAATCTCACTGCAACAGCAAAACCTGATCTTATATTAACAAAAGTAGCTGTTTTTAAAATTAGATATTTTAGGTCTGAATTCTCAGCCTTAGGATGGTGTAATCTCTGTGTATTGATTATGCATGTCAATAACTGAATATTGTGGCATCTTAGAACCATTTTAACACAAATGCTATAGTTTTTATTTTAAAAGAGGCTAAAAGAGGTTTTACAGGGACAGAAGGAAGTGGGTTAAGGAATCATACTTTTCTCTCCTTCAATACATGCAAGTTTAAAATTAAATATGCACAAGTATATTCAATTCCATGAGCTTCTTTGCCAAAGGGCATATATGCTGTGTTAAGGGTTCTTTGCTTAGCTGTTTGGTTTTACAAGGATTTTCTTTGCCTCTACTCAGTTTGTGAGCCCTTATTGGACAGGCAGCTTCTTCTACAAGTGATTATATATTATTTTTCCAGAGGAAAGCTTTTATATTTGCTACATCCGTTAGAGAACTGAGATTCATTTTTGTTGAGGCTGTTGATAACGCAGCCACCAGAGGGGAAGGATAGTGACCCCATTAGCCTTTCAGGTTGCTCATATGCAGTGCACAGTCTACTACTTCAATAAGAGTTTTATTGCATTTAACGCCCGTGTGAATTTTGACTGTATATGGTGCAGGGAATTAAAACCATAATGGATTTCTCCTTTGAACCAGAAAGAGGTCAGAAAACCTCACCTTCAGCGAATGTTCATGTTGATATCCCTCTTTCTGTAATGTGCGTTTTCCTGAGTGGTCTGGCCCTGAAGATTGAGTTACGTACATAAAGTGAAGGCCTGGAGGTATCTGTTAAAGACTACTGAATCAAACCAGAGTGGAGGATGGCTCAGTCCTTAGGTTACTTTCCATCTTTCCATAACATGTGGAAAAAATAATTGCATTTTTTAATGGGAAATTTCAGGTTTGAGGATATGTATGAAAATGTCATGCAGCAGTAGTAGAATGTAATTAAGAGTTGCAAAGAAGTCGAGATTATAAATTCCTATCATAAAAGTTATTGCGTCTAATTTAAAATATCACCCAGTTTTTTGTTTGTTTGTTGTTTTTTTTTTTGTCTGTGGCAAAGAAAGGTGAAGTAGATGATCACCTATGGGCAAATCAAAGATAAAAAGCGATCAGTGATGCTGCTTCAGAAATACTTGTCTTCTAAACCTGAGAAAAACTATGGGAAAAATTTATTGGAAAGGACATATAAACAGAAGGTTATGAATATAAACTGGTCAGTTTCTAGGAATATATTTTTTTGCTATGAAAAACCTACTCCATAAAAGAATTTATATTTGACTTTGAGTCTGTCTTTGATACAAGGGAAAAGGACATGAAAATTTAACAATTACACCAAAAATGATATCAAAACAAACTAGTTCATAGTAAGGGAAAAAAGAGGAAATGATATAACAACCTCTATTAAAAATAAGGTATAAAAGGAGTACAATTGATGTCATAGGACAGCAGTATTGTGATTGTGTGGTAATCTTAGAATACACCAGAAATGAGGGAGTATTGCTGTTCTTTTTGTTGTTTTTATTAGCCACATCCTGTGAAGAGCTATTGGCAATAGTGGTGCATCACTGTCAGAATAATTCAATTAATATTTCTTTTCTGTATCTGGAAAAATTATTATTATTTTTATTATGAGAAGAGAAAGCAAAGGAAAGGATTTTGGGGAATATTTATTAGGGGACAAACATTCTTAGTAGTGTTTTACTTTTTCAAAAATTGTCTAGAGTATACATGTAGAAAATATTCTAATGCTACAGGTGAAACTTATATGGATGTGGTAACCATTGTCTATTTCCCCTGCCATAAATTTTAGGCAAAGTAACTGAAAATACAATATAGGATTCAACTGGTAGAAACTTAAGGCAGGGAAAAGTCTAATATTAGTAGTATGGTATTATGGGAATTATTTTCTCTCAAGCAAACAATTTGACTCTTTTATACTGCCTGGCTGTAGATAGAAGTTACCATGGAAATAAAGTACACTCAAACTTTAAAAACCATGAGATATTCAAGTAGCTTAGAAGCACTGTAAGATGTTTAAGAGTAAGTATTGTGAGGAAATATTTTTTAATGGATTATACGGATATTGTAACTCTTTTTACAATAATAATATCAATGTTCCAGCAAAATCATTGACAGAAAATTACACTTAACATAAGAGTAGAGCCCACAGTTAGCAAAATTACCTTGATAAGAGTGTCTGTTAGGATGAGTATGTGAGGGCAAACTGAGTGAATAAGATTAACTGAGCTTAGAGGACATTTCCCAAAACTGACTGCTAAAGAGAATAGGAAAAAAACCCAAAACAAACAGATACAAACCCCTAAACTAGGAAAAAAGTATGAACATCCCTCCAATAATCAAAAATAATAATAAAAGCCCCATGAAACAATATTTGAATAAGAGTCTGAAAGAAGCATGAAGTTTTTAAAGCATAAATGGCTGGACAGGTAAGAGAAACAGAGCAAAACCACTTCTGTGATGTTGCCAGACATTGAGCCCTCCCTTTGCAGCCTTCAGTTTGGTCTGACCAAGCTGTGCTGGACTCCGTGAGGAGCCAACATCAATCTGGTGGTGTGACTGCACAGGGTGACCTGCACCTTGTAAGAGCATGCAGGAGCTGGCAGTGCTTTTTTCCCAGCCTGTCCACTGGCAGGGAACACCCCAAATTGGAAACCCATGTCTTGAGAGGCAGAGTGAGCAAGCAGGGGAGCCTGTGCTCCCAGGAGCGTGGGTGTGCTCATAACCAGCATGGCCTGTGAGGATATCTGAGTGATGTTGCTTTAGAGGATTAATTATATAAAGTTTTTTAAAAGTTTTTAGGTATTTATTGCCATTTTTAAAATGTCTAGTATGGTGGGGTTTTTGTTGTATTGTTGATCCTGAGCTGGCAGAGAGTGCCAGTTAATTAAATGTCTTTGGCCATAGTGATGTGATTTCAATCACATGGATTGAGAAGTTTTCCCTTGAGACTAAGTGAGGCAGCATGATAAGTAAGACAGGCATACTGAGTAATGTTGGATGCTAAATGTGACATATAAGAAGGACAAATTCTGAATGAGGGACACTCTGTAAGACCAACTCTGAAGAGAATTTGATATTGCAACAGGCAAGAATTTCCACATGAGCTTCCACTGTGCTAGTGTTAAAAAATATTATGACATTCCAGAGAAACAGAATAATGATTTTACCAATGTCTGTGGGCAAACTGGAATGCTGTTTGCATATGAATTTGTCCACACTTGAAAAATTTTGTTGAAAAGAAGAGAGCCACAAAAATATTCAGTGCTGAATAAAAAAGGAAAAGTTTATTACTTTAACATCAATCTATTCATTAAGAAGCTCATGAACTGATGTGATTAGTTTAAGAGGAAAAAAAATAGATGTTTGAATGTTTTGCAATATACTAAATAAAATTCTAAGAAGAAGCAGTAGATTCTGCTGAGGTGTCATAAATTCATGCTAGAAATTAAGGATATAATTTTAATGTTGAAAATAATTTACCATTTTAAAAATTTGCAGAGAAGTATTTTCTCTATCTCTTGGGGTCCTTGTCTTTGTGGAGGACTGTTGTAGTGAAATGTGCCTTATTGTTTTTTGTATATTTTGACAATTCAGAAAGGCAGAGTAGATGATTCTGAGGTTCCTGTACCTGCAGGTAGAAGAAATGTAGCCTGAGCACCTATAACCAGGCTTCCAATCCTGTCATCAACATATATATGTAGCTATGATCAAAATACCCCAAAGGATATCACTCTGCAGTCCATCATTCCCTCTCTGCTGAGATTGTTATCAAAACACCAAAGAGGTTTTTGGGTCATCTGCTGCTTTATGACAGTACTCTGACTCAGTGCCTCAGATTTCTGCTTGGTTGGAAAACTGTCCTTTGAAATCTGTGAATTTGTCAAATCTGAAATGTTCTAGAAAGATGAATTTTGAAAGCTATGCTGTGGGTGAACAAATACCTGAACAAATACCATGTGTATTTAGTTGTTCCCTTGGTACCCGATCCACAAACTAATTTATGTGACCAAGCTTCTGCCTCCAGAGTTCTCTCCCCAGTGTAGATATTTGCAAGCTTTAGGTGTTGTACTTCTGAAACACTGTCTTTTCAGCCACCTGGGTCTCCAGCTGCAGAAGTCTTTTTCTTTAAGCTGACCCAGGTGTTCAACATCTAAATCAAAACCAACCAAAATTATTGTCTTTGAACTTGTGTCCCGTTTAGGCTTCTGATATGAATCTGGACATGAATTTCTGCAATAGCTGGTCAGGTGGTACCAATTTTGCAACTCCATTTGTGGACTTGATTTTACTTATTTATTTATTTTGCTAATTCCTGTCTTAGGTTTGGAAAGACAGAGAGGAAGAAAAAAATTAAGTGAATTTCCCTCTGCATCTCTGCAGGTAGTAGCTTTTGGAAGTATAGGTTGAAATTAAATGTAGTCTCAATGGACTATCTTTTCATATTTCTAGTTGCTCTTCACCTTACTTGGACACTGATTGCACTAAATATTTCTGAAAAAACATGGTTATGGAAATCTAAAATAAATATACATCTTTCATACTTACTGGTGAGGTAGACGTTCACTTTCTCTGTTTAGAATTCTGTAGTCCAAATAAATTTTTTCATATAAATTGGGTTTCTTCCATTCAGGAGCCTTCCTGGAGTAGTGTGCCATTTCACTGTTACAGCTGAGTGGCTAGCCCAAAAGGTTCTGGAATGCTGCTCTGAGGTAGCAAAGGGCATTCCTAATGTTAGAAAGCTCTGGGTGAGGTTAGAGACAGTTATACTTCTTACCTCGCTGCTCTTTTCTGTGTTCTCCTTTTTGCACCCTCTACTTTGCCTTTGGATAAATAACACTGCTTTTGCAGAAATTATAAAAGTGAATTGGGTGATCTCATGTGCTTGTTTATAGGAGAAAGCAGCATGCCTCACATGAGTATAAAACACTAAGCTGCATTGAGCTTGCACTAATATTACTGGCATAGCTAGTGCATGTTAGGTTATATTATCCAAAAGGCCTCTTAATAATGGCTGAGAATATCTCTCTAGGTAGTCAGTGTAGTAATCAGCATTTTGAAAATCCATATCCCATCTTAATTCTTATGCATTATTCCACATGTGTGTTCCATATAGTGTAGTCCTGGATTTTCAAGGAAGAAGACTGAATATCCTTTACTGCTCCCTTGCAACAGAAACCAGTAAATTTCCCTACTACTGAAATCCAGTTTGGGATGGTCCCTTTCTTTTACTTCCTACCCAAGTTCTCATCAGAAGTTGGTGTGACTACTTCTCAACCTATTGACCTAACTTGGGACAAGGCACATGTTTACAGAGACCAACACAGGATTGGTTTGCTTACTAGGATATCTAACTGTGATAGGGCTGCTACTTAATCTTTGACTAGGGGCTCTTATGAATTTTATCTGTCTATAGCTCTTCTCTCTCCTCATTGGCAGCAGAATTCCAAAGCTCTTTCTCTCACACTGTGTTTCCAAAGAGTGCTGTGCTGCTAGAGGTCTCTGGAAGACTAGAACTATCAGTGGATGACCATGGCTCTGGGGAGAGGTATGTGAGGAGATTGGAAGAAAGTGAACTGTTGCCTGATTCTGAGCATGTCTGTAGCTTTTTTTAATGAAAAGTTAAAAACTTCTAGGATACAACACTGTTCTTGTCAGTTTTTTCATGCAGATGGAGCTATGGACCAAAATGAAGCCTCAGTGAAACTAAAACAGATTCTATATTGAGGCAGAAATGTACTAGAGGAGCTGTCAGTTTAATTTCACTGGCATGAGCTGAGCTACTTTCATTGCTCAAGCTATATATTTCTGTAAGTGTATGCATGTGTGTTTAGGTGGATAGATTGCTCTTGAAAGTTTTTGGCCTTATGACATATTAAAGTGATGATTCTTTACAACTGTGGTTGCACTGTAGAAAAGTATCAGGGAAATAGTATTTTTCATGTTTATTTAGCAGAACACCCGTTACCATTTTTTTTTGTTTTTGTAGGAGTGAGATATAAATCTCCACACATTAGTCATCTAGTTTTCTGATGATTTATAACAGGAACTGCTTTCAGAAAGAGTTAAGAATAATTTTTTTACTAAACAAGTAATGAAACTATCACCCATCTCCCAAAAGCAAGAAAACATATCAGATCTTGTTTGACATCTTTCTTCCTTCTAGAATTTCAAATTATAGGTTTTGAAAGAAAAATGCAGTTAGGATATACATTTAAATATAGTGGAATGGTCAGTCTTGTGCACTGTGTGCACTGTGGTGGGCAGCTCTAGAGATTTCTTAACTCTGACCTTTCTCTGGCTTCTTACTCATTGCTTGAAACAAACCACACAGACTCCATGTGCTCCTTTTTACTTCTTTGTAACTTACCAGAAATTGCATTCTCATGTTGCAGGACAGATCCTGTGCATACACAATTTATGCAGCCAGCATTCTATTTTTAAGAGTTCAGATATCAAAACAAATTTAGTGTAATTTAAGAAGTGGGAGTGGGATTTAAGGAGAGATTTTGTGAACATAAGATTTAAGTTGCATTAAAGGTACCTGAATAAAAGGCATTTTGTAAGCACAGTTTTTATTGCAATCTGTGTCATCATACAGAAAACAGTGTCTCAGTGCAGAGTAAGAGATGAAAACAAAAAAATACATACATCTTTTAAATATTCCTTTTATTAAATAATTCTGGATACATGGGTCAATTTTTTTCTTGTCTTTACATGGATAAGGAGGGTTTTTCCTGATCTGTAAGCAATTTCATACCCCTATTTTATATTCACACTCTGAGTGATTCTTCCTATTAACTTACTTTACTCTGGGCATATATTGAATTGCACTAAAAAAAAAAACACAAAGTGAAATTTCCTTCCTTAAAATTAAGCAAGATTATAAGCCTACAAAAATTCTTACTTTTAAGAGTACATAATTGCAACCATATGCTTATTTAAATATTGTTTTAATATTCTAGCTCTAAACAAGTAGATAAAGAACATTCAAGCAAAACCTTATCAGGCTTTCTACATATTTTACACCAAAATTCTTATTCATTTATTTTCAGTTCATATAATATAATGGTTGAAAAGCACAAATTTTCTTTTTCCTGGACTGTTACATTTTATATACTCTGACTATTGTCAATGTTCAGAAACATTAGGGATAGAAAGACCTTTTTGTCATAATTCATAACATTGGGTGCTTCCATTTGAAATGATGTGCCACCTTGTTAGGCATTTAGTAGATGAACCACTTCCTACAGATGGAGGACCGGTTTCTATAGCACCCCACTAATATGGAGATGTCCCTTTTTTACCTCAAACCCAGGACACAGCTCCTTTCAATCTCCTCTCTAGTTCTGCAGACACTCATCCTCTCCCTTCTGTGCAAACAAGCAGATGGAGAGTATGTGGACTTGAAATGTGACTCAGAGGTCAAGAGATTTAGAGTCTCGAGAGGAAAGTGAAATTCACAGCTAAGGACAATTTACTGTGACCAACCTACCCCCAGGAAACTCCCAGCACAGCCAGAGGGCTTGGTGATGTCTCGATTTCTCACATTGTCAGTTGCCATGAGTTTGCACAGAAAGGCATGTCTGCTACTGAATCAGAAATATTATGATGAATAAAAACTGTTTATTTGAGAAGGGGTTTTTGAGATCAGAAGTTTGTCTGAATGTAACGTTTCCAGTGTACTGTGCTTATACATAAATCATTGTTTATAAATTACAAATTCAGTACAATAACATTTTGTCAGACTTAGGGAAGGGAAGAAATGTAGTGCTAGGTTTCTTTTTTTTTCACTTTTAACTTTTTTTTTTTTTTAATTTATGACTGTCTGTAGCAGTAACAATACAATTAAAACACTGAAATGGATATCACCTGCTTACTTGCCTCTGCTTGGCACATTATGGTTCTTTTATTAATTGCGTTTAATATAGAATCTTCATCTTTTGGTGTTGTGGTACTTTGAGTGGCTTTGGTGAGTTGCTTAATTGTTTATTGATTTCATATTTATTCTGGATTTTATTCTTTCCCCCCCTTCCCCCTTCCCACCCTCCTAATTTCATCCTTTTTTTAAAAGTTCTTGGAAAATTTACATGAATTCAGAGATTCCTATCAAAGTTTTGTGCATTGTGTAAATTCCACATTGCCAGAATGATCAAGATAGAAGTTGCACAGAGGTACTTCAGTAGTTAACTAACCAGATAAAGGAGAAATTGTCCACATGGTCAGAATTCAGTTCTCACATTGGAGACAGAAGATAGTTAGGGTAAATTTTGCAACAGGCTACTCCCACAGGGTCATATTTTATTAAACTGAGAAAATTGGATGAGTCAGAGCCATGACTGTCTAGGAATTTAAAGAAAATAATTGACACTTTTGTCTCCCAAACATACTGTATTTTTCTTTATTTTTATGGTGGGTGTTAGGTTAAGAGATGTCTGCATAACTTCTGTTGATGAAGAGAACACGATGGTACTTTTTTTTCGCATTTTGTTTTGGTTTGCATTCCACAAAGGAGATCTGCTTCATACATGACTTTTCTACAAATTAGACTCCTCTCCTTTACTGTTCATCAAAAAATCCTGACAGTGTTCCTCTATTTTTTAAATCTATCTGATTTGCCTGTTCTGTAATAGCAGAGTTGTTCTGCTATTATGGGAATAGTGTACGTGCAACAGCGGACTCAAAGTAGAAAGCTAAAGGACCGCTTCAAATTTTAGCATGGCAAATTTCCCTCCACCCTCTGAGTTCATAAATGAAAATAATTGGGCTACAATGCCAAGAAATTAGTATCCTAACACAACTCCACAATGCTGTGAAAACATAGCATTGCATAACTGTGATTCCACTGAATGGTATCATTATGACTAAAATTATCTAACGTTGTGTTGCCTTTTTGTTCAAATCTGGCAAGAATCAGACTATCTCGCCATGGTACACAATACGTTTTCTAAATATGGGAGAAAAACTAGAACATTCTTCGGAACAAGTATTGCCTAAATCCAACAGAAGCGAATGGAAAATTCTGGCCTTATTTGGTGATACTTTCTTGCATTGAAATGTGATCAGAACATCAGTCATCTTTAGAAGGAAGTAAATGCCTGTTACCAGATGGAAAATAAATTAAAATGAGCATTTATCATTCTTCAGGCAGTAGGTGCAAAAGCAGAAATATTTTTAAAATACTAATCTGCAATATTTTAAAAGAGCTGAAATTTAAAAAAAATCCTGTTTTGTAAAATGTAAATTATTTTTAAAGATCATTGTATTTTGGCTCAAGCTACCAGTAGAGTTACCCAATCAGTGTGCATAGGTATTCCTAGCTAGCTTCATTCTTCTTGAATAAATGTGAATGAGATTTGAGTAAATGAGAGACAGTTGTTATGCACCATGACTAAAAAGCAAGAAGTGATGGTCTGGGGCGAATTCTCTTTGAACAACAAGCATACACAACATTAATGCCTTGGGACAAAGAATCCTCAATTTAAATTTTACGGACTTTGTGTTTCTAGTTCCTTTATCACCACTATTCCGGAAGGCATGGGAATTAGCTACCACCATTATCTGTGGTAGCAGAGGGTATAAACTGAAGCCCTGAATTTTCATTTCATTAGGTAAGACAACTAAACCTATATCTGAACACTTTACATACATAGTTTGTGTCAAAGAATCTCAAAAGCTGCAGTTCTCATGGATTTCAGCTCCTACGATACCATTAAAAATTGTTGACTTCTAATATAAAATAAATAATGTATTTAATCAGACCTGTCTTTCAAATAAAAAAGAGTTAGTGTAGATTGGTTTTACGTTTATCTTTTCAAAGCTTATGCTGTTAGATTATGTCAATGTGCTTGAATAGACTGGAAGATGAATGGCCAAAGTCTGATGGTACAGGCTATACAAACACTTATTAAATAGAATTGATAAATGTAATTTAGCTTAACTCTGCAATTGCGCTTATTGCTAGATCCAATCTCTATGTATATACAACACAGGTGCCCTAAGTCCAGTCCTGCTGTATATATATCAGAGTGGCATGTACAGCATTTCCATGATGTGCTTTATCTTTCTTCCCTACCTGATTCTTTTATAAAATCTCTTTTCAGTTTGCTAAGATTGCAGTATTCCAGAGAACATACATAGTAACCAACTTGCTGTGTTAGTAACTCTGTGTGTTGCACTGAGGAAAATATAACACCATTTAATATCAAATGTGCAATCAAGGAACAGCTGGGTTCCTTTTGCAGTGTCCCAGAGCTGGCCAAGAAAATTAAATCAAAAGTCATTGAGTAATTATTCTCATTGTTGGTATTGATGCATTAGATCCTATCTGAGTCCAAATGGAGTGCCCCAATCATTAAAGGAACTATTTCCCCCTTTCATCCCTCCTTCATCCAAAGGCATTTAATACATTGCTAATTCTTAAAGAAATTGTCATTTCCCATATTTTTTCCCATGCTTCTACCACTGTTCTGTGTTGTTGTACAGGTAAAATGGACTTAAGGAATACTAGAGTGTTCAAGATACAGTAACCCAGAGATATTAACATTAAACTGAGTCCTTTTCCTAAAAGACAATGATTTTATACTTGCTTTTGTGTAGGGCAGAGTAAGTGCAGCAAAATTTAGCAGCTGTTACATGTAAATATTATAGAGCATTATTTGGTTAGAAACATGTTAATTAATAACAAATGGAGGAACAAAAACACCCAACACTTGAAATAATGGTAACAATTATAAAAGCAAAGAAGTGTATTAAAAAGTATAATTAGTTAATGAGCATAAGACTTACACCTATCTGAAAAAACCCAGCTTGAAAATTCAAGTTATTTTATTTTGCATGAGATGACAATACAGGTGAGAGTAAATGAAAAGCTAGACTGAACAGTTCTTCAACTCCTTCAGTAGGGAAAGGAATATCCGAGAAGAATCTCAAGAAGGGAATCGTGGTTTAGTTACAGTTCAAAATCAGACAATGCCTTGATCCATAAAGAAAACAATTTATTGCAATCTGTTCATTTTATTGCCTTCTTTGCATCAGCCTTTTTCAGCTTTCTCCTGTGTTGGCAAAGCAGTGTTAAGGCTCTCCCTTCTACTTCTTCTATCATCCTTGCTGAAATGGAAGTTTTTGTCGACTGGGAACAACCTGCAGGAATCAGGATCCTTTGCTGGATCAGAACTAGATCTCTCTGCCATGCAGGATTGAGCCATTGAAGAGAAATGCAAGTTGCTATAATAAGCCAAGTGCAAAATAGGATTACAAAGTCATTAGAGGCTGGAGTTGTTCAGCACCTTTTAGACCCTTGGGAAACTAATGAAAGAGGGCTTAGAACTAAGCATTCTGTTCTTTCAAAATAGTGGTTATTAATTGTAAAAATTTAATTATTGTGCACAATATTGGATTATACCACATATAAAATAGAATATATGATACCTATAAAAGTATATCCATTATGTAAAAAACATTAAACTGTAGTTGGTGTTTTTCCCCTATGTCTGTTTCTGTAAGTTGGACATTAAGATAACAAAAAAAGTTTTTTTCTACTTTTTTCTAAGATTTATGGACTTTTTTCCAAACCTGAGTGCCTAAACCCTTCAAACTACATAAAATTGTTAAACTTCTACTTAATTCTTGCATATTTTAAGTTTTTAATTGATTTTATGGTTCATTTAGGAGAAAATATTTACGAATATATCTATGCAAGTGTTGCTACTTTTATAATTAAATAAAATCAAGAAATTATTGTATGGAAAGGACTATTAGAAATCATCATAACCACTTGCCCTCCCAAAGTACTCAGTGGAAATGCTTGTGCTCAGCCTGGCATGCAGTGGGACCTCCCAGTTCTCTCCCTCAGAGTTTCTCTTGAGCAGTCAGTGTGCCTGTACTGAGCTCTGCTGGCTGCAGACATTTGCACTCCTTGAACTTTCAGATATTTCTGTTGGCTCAGGCCTTAACTTTTTTCAAAATCCCCTTCTTTCAGGAGATCAACTACTTAATGGCATTTGCAAATATGGTTCTGGGCTTAGATTGCCTTTTTCTAGATTCAAGAAATTGGAGCTGGCTTCCCTTTTTCATTAAAGAAAAAGAATAACTGTCTTTTATAACGCGTTATTTTCTCTGCTTTCCTTGGTAGACTCACATAGTTTCTCTGGTTTGCAGGTGTATGATAAATATACAGTATTTTGTTATGACTGATCATTCTATAAGCACACCATCAAAGGTAAATATTGTGGATACCCTTCCATTTTCAGCCAGAACTGAGTGCCTAGGCCCAGGACATGGCAGCTAAGGGATCCAAATGCTGCTGTAGTTATTTGGCTCCATATCTCCATTAGATCAAGGCTAGTTTTCAATCATAACTCAGTTTTGCCACTCATACTTTGCTCAGAGGACTGGCTCCTGGTTTCCAAACCGTGTTGGGAATAACCTGATCAAACAAAACAAAATTCCAAAATCTGTCAAGTTGGGACTTATAGTAACGCAGCTTTTTTAGCTGTTCTCAGTGTTCTGTGAAGATAACAGAAAACCCTTTTCCTATAAGAAAGTATGGAATATTCAGAAAAAACTGCTCCTTATTTATACATAATAGACATAACATATCACTGTCTATTATGCTCCTTATAATTGCCCTAAAATGAGCCTGGTTGGAGGTAATAATTTCTTATTTAACTGTCCTTTAAAAATGATGGAGCCTTTAAGTCAAGTTAGGCTAAACCATTCGTACTTCCAAGGTAATTGGTCACTTATCTCACAATACATATTCCAAGGGGTGGTAAGGGTTACCAAGGCAAGAAACCTACCAAGTTCTACTTGACTTCAATTGACTGCCTTAATATTTCTTCCTGTTCATCAGAAATGAATACAAATATTGTGCTTGGGTTAGGGTTGTTTGGTTTTTTGTTTTAGTGGTTTTTTTGGATTTTTTTGTTGGCTGGTTTGGTTTGGCTTTTTTGGGAGATTTTTTGGGCGTGGGGCAGTTTTCTATGAGATGATTTTTAATTTCAAAGTTTCCTTTCATGGTATTATAAATAAGAAAACAAAAACTCTAATGTCTCCTTAGAATTCAAACCAGATTAGTGTTTAGTGGGAGCCAGCAATACTTCCATAGTATTCTTTGAGATTTTTTTTCAAACTTAGCTCAGTACATATAGTTTTTCAGGAATACAAAGCTAAATTTTATTCCAAGTACTTTTTGTACATTCTTCTGTCTAGAGTTCCTGTATTCTGCAAGTTCTTATGGTATACAAGGTACCACTGGGGCATGAGACTGTAGTACCACAAATTATTTATGTTTTACGTTGTTATTACTTACTATTTATTATAGTCTTACTTTATTCATATGTATTTACTTATTTGTTACTTATTTGTTTACTTTTTATATGTTTTATTTAGTGAACTTTTCTATCACATCTTCCTACCCACACAGTCCCGGATGTACAGAACCCCTGTTATTCCATTCTTGTTTGTCTTCAGTCCATTCTGCCAATTTTTCAATTTCACCAGCGTTTAGGACTAATTTATTAGAGGATGTGAAATATATGAGTTTAAATCATATTTTCAGACTATCAATCAAAAATGTTTTTTTTCCTGGAGTTGAAGTGAGAAGGATGATAAGAGCTGCTGAGAATTAAAAAAAAAAAAAAATCAAATTATGTCCTACAAGAAGAAACAAATGGGGGAAGATTTACTTCCTTTAAAAGAACCTTCTCTTGCACATCAAATGCCATCAAGTCTGTTAAACAACTCTGTATACGAAAATTCTTCTATTGAACGTACCCCTACAAAAGTCAGTAGAAGATTTTTCATAATCTCCTGACTGCAGATGACAAGTCAAAATCAAATTAATTAAACTACATAAAATGTTTTTGTTTTTTATTTTTTAATTTCTTTTATTGGGACCAAAAACTTTGGCATTTTATTGAATAAAATGAAATTTCGAATTTCTTAACATTGAGTGTAATAGTGACAATATTGAGAGGATTGAGATACAAAAATCTTTTATTTCAGATACTTGTTACAAGAGACTGAAAATAGATAAATTTGGTATTGAAAAAGTGATAAGCATTTCATAAGAGGCATAACTTCTTTAAAATAAATTAAATATTAGCAGCTATTGGCAGAAAATGTGCTATTAGGATACTAGTAATTATCTTTGTATTTTTCCTCCTTTTTCTTTAACATTTAAAAATGTCTGGAAAAAATTATTGGAAAAAAATTGAATATTACTAAAAACTTGATAGAAATTCGTGACATATCCCCTTTAGAAGATATAGAGCATTCCAACAACCGTGTACAAATGCTCTTGTATTTGAAATAGTTTCCCAGTAAAGTCAGAACTGGTTTGAGTTGGTTTTTTTTTAGCAAGGAGAGAGAAGCATTTATTTTCTTCTGTCATCAAGAGCTTTTGAATACTACTTTCTAGACTTGTATTGAGATTAAATCTTTTCTCTAAAATGCCTGCAGGCTTCTAGGCTTTTTGCTCTTTTTTGGAAGAGCCTTAGTCAATTCTTTGTGAATGAACTTTGTATACGGATGTATGCTTGTGGTAAACAGTCATGATACTTAACATTTTCTCCAGCCCAAATCTTTCCTCACTCATTCATCTACTTTTTTATAAGGTCACTGACTTTTGTGATAGGTGACCTTATAAAAAACATGTGACTACAGAAAACTGCATTTTAAGAGAGAGGAATGTTGAACACTATGTCCAGATGTTCCTTAAAATAGGTTTTCAGATATAAAGAACCAAATGTGAAAACATTTGGGTAAACATAGTGATTATACAGATTGTTCCTTTAAAGCCAGAGGAAAAAAAAGGGAAATGAGGTCACATCTATTTTGATAGTGCTTTCAAAGGGAACAGGAAGGGAGAAAGAAAATGAAAGAAAGAGGTGTTAAAATGTAGTGGTGCTCCAGAATGATTGACTAGAAGAAGTAATCTCGAAGACAAAAAGGCAAATATAGATGATTTAGCCTTCTATGTCATCAGTACACAATTGTTTCATGCTGTCTCATGCTTTGTCTACTCTATTTCCAAATGTTCCTGCCTTACAGAATTATGTCTCTATTGGATAGATTTTAGTCTCATGAAGTGTTTTGCTGCTATTCGGCTTATAACCTTCATTTCATACTATTGTTGTTTTATTGGCATTTCATTCTTGCTGTATCATGCTAAATTTTCTTTCTCAAGATCTGTAACCTTCAGATATTCAGAAAATCATGTGGGCTTTTTGATTGTGTCTTTTTGTTTTTTGGGTTTTTTTGTTTGTTTATTTGTTTGTTTGTTTGTTTGTTTAAATTTAGTAGTGTTGGACTAATCTGTCCTAAAATGAGCTTTTCTGGTTACTCTTTCATATCCGAATATCCTGCTCATCATTATAATTTTGGCTGCAAGATTGCTTAGACGTAGGGTGACTTGGCACCCATGATTGCATCAGACTCATGTAAGGTATAGGAAGGAGACAATGGACGAAGATCATGTGAGATATACTGGTAAAATTTCTTTGTCATCCAGTAATGCTTTGGATCCAAAATTCCTTCCGGTATCAGCCATACACATGATCAAGGCTGTAGTGATCTCCTCCTCAGAGGCCATCATTCCTTGTCAGTGGAAAAGAACTGGGGCAAAGGACAAGTTTTTGGTTTCCCTCTGCCCTGAAGGCAAATTTGAGAGAAAATTTGTAGTTTTGTCTATTAGCTTTGAATCATTCTTCTGGAGATTTTCTTTGCACTGAGACTGACACTAGTCCAGCATGAATGAGATTCAGTATATCTGTATTAAGAATGCATATGTAGTTTAAAGTTTTAAAGTTATTCAAAAATTAATTCCCACTTTAATTTTTATTCATTTAAATACAAAATAATTTGAATAATAGTGTAATGGAACTTAAAAATTCTGTAAAAATCCATTTATGAGATGAAATATTTTATTGATTTTTCACTGATTACAATCATTCCCACTTCTTAGAAAGTGGTTAAAATTACATAATCCTTTTTTAGAGGAGTGGATTGCCATACATTATTTAATATTCTGTGTTGGATGTGTTGGCATGCAAGTAACCAAGTTTAAATACCTGCAAAGTCTGAATTTACAGAACAGTGATGATGCCTAACTTTGATTCACTGGGACTTTAGTAACCCTGAAGTTCAGCCCATACGGTTTCTATCACTGGCTACTCAAAATCAGAACTTTAGTGTCTTAGTTTATTTCTTTTATTTTTCAGAAAAAAGCCCAAACAGCTAAAACAACAACAAAAAATCCCTTTGGCTATAATTCAGCCCTTTAGACCCCCTAGACTTTCAGTAGAGCACCAAGATAAGATTAGAGATGTTTCATTTATTATATCACATTTTTATATGATTTAATGCATTCAGATGAAGAGTATTATTTGTGAGGTTAATGGACCCAAGCTGCAGTGTTTTTTTTTTTTCTCATAGCAGCATTTGTAATGTGATAGATACTTCCCAGAAATTAAGAAAAAAATTCAGTCTCTGCTGAAAAGACACATAATGCATATATTATTGATTCAGTAAATGGCAAAAGAAGGGGAAAGTGTTAATGTTTTTGCATTTCACAGGAAGAAATAAAGAAAAAAAATAGGTGAAGTCACAAAATTAGCAATGTATTAAACAAGTGACCCAAGAACGTGTTATGTATGCATATTCAGAGTGTTGTGCTGCTATCCAGAGGGATCTTGAAAGGCTGGAGAAATGGGCTGACAGGAACGTCATGAAATTCAACACAGAGAGATGTAAAGTTTTGTACCTGAGGAGGAACAAACCTTTGCACTAGTGCAGGGCCAAAGGCAATTGCATCTGGGGGCATGAGAATGGGTTTTGTATCAGATGATTTACAGAGGTCCCTTTCAACCTCAGCCATTCTGTGGTTCTATGGTATTCCAATACTGCTCTGAGTAAGAACTATACTAATGAAATTACTGTTTCACTGTTTACGGAACTCTCAGGGACTGCGATCATCAGGTCAGGCCTTTTGTAGCAGCTGATGACCTTCTGGAACAGCTGAGGCCAGTTGTACTGACAAATAGCCAATCTAAAACTCTTTATTGGTGTTAGAGAATAATATAATTAATTGATATTTATAAATTACTTCTTTTTTATTATTTTAAATATTCTTTATTTCAGAATAAGTTGCTATTGGTATTATAAGGTTTAGTTTATGTAGGTATATGACATGTACAAAAAAAAAAACCCAGAAAAGTGTATTCTTTTATTCTGAAAAATTGGCAATGGGTGTTCTATGAAGCACCATCACCAAATGAAGTAGTAGGTGATAGGTTATATAAGCATATATTAACAAGCCCAAGGGTGATAATGATTCCATTAGTATTAAAGTTCATATTAATGCCTTTCCAGCAGACCAATTACCAGTAGATAAGAACAGCTGTCACAGATGCAATTGTACGCATCACAAAGTTTTGTGTGAAGGAGTTTCTTATTACAGAAAAATTAAATGCTAGCAGATGACTTCTGCTCTGGAAAAATAATTTTTTCAAGTGTGATCAGGGGGCTTCTCCCACCACCATATAACTTCTCTGGCTTTATTTCCTTTGTCCTTATCTTGCTTTATATCAAAGGATCAAGAAATCCAAGACAATGTTTTTTTACACAGATTTATTCTTAGTCTTTAATGTTCTTAAGATGGTTACTGAGATTACTTACTGGATTTCTAGGCAGACTGTTGCCTTTATTATTATCACATTATGATCCAGCAAGGACAAGATGTTTGTGAATTCTCAAAAGCTACCTTTGGTCTGTGAGAGGGATTTTCTATTCCTGTTCTGCTATTTATCAAACTACTAGTTGTCCTCACACATAGCTTAGCTCTTATTGACTGCTTGGTAGTATTGGAGTGACATTTGAGTTTTTGCTTCTTTTTCTTTATTGAATGGTACGTCTCTTTATCATACAGACTTAGTTTTAGCTGGTACATGGATCCCAGTGTGTCCTAATGTGAGTCACTGGAAATGCTTGTACTTAATTTCTGCATCCAACTTCCTGTGATTGGATATACAGGTGGGAATATCACAGATGTCATTAATTTACTGAAACTTGGTTTTCAATTTTTGTATAATTTCAAACTCCATTGATTAGGTTGCCTGGTATACTGATTGTTTATTATATGGTGTGTGTGCTAAAGATGTATCTGAATTGTATGTAAATGTGAAGCATTGGCATAGATATTATATAGTATAAATATCAGAAAGATATGAAATTCAGAGCTCTGATTTTCTGATTCCCAGTTGGTTGACCAGTCCACTAAAAGTTCTATAAGCCTGACATTTTTTTAAATACAGAGATTTCCTTTTTAAATGAAATTGGTTTTGATACCGCAATTGCAGTAACTAATGACTTGGTCTTGTGGTAAGTATGGTTCCCTCTGCCTGATTGTAGAGACCATTGAGGGCTGCTAGGATTCTGGGTAAACAGTTTTATTAGGAATTTAATTCTGTTGAGTGCTGAGAACCTTCTTTTCCTCCTGAATGCTGCTGAGGGTTGCTAGGCACCTCAAAGGGTTAGTGACTGTCACAGCTTGCTTAGCACATGGTACTACATATGTCATTTGCAATCTCTGAGTAGAACAAACTTCTACTGCTGTCACTGTAGATTATTCTCTGTGCTTTTGGGGTTGTTTTGCTGTGGTTAAAATGTGAGTGTGTCCTTCATAACATGGTAACATTCTGTAGATGGGGACTGCTGGATCCAGCAAAAATAAATCACTGAAGACATGGGAACTGAAGAGATTTCAGATTTTTTGTATAAAAGCAATAATAATTCTTCTGAAAAATTAATAGAAAACTTCTCCAAAACATCAAACCAGCCAATGACAAACACAGTCTGACAGTAATAATAAATCTTAATTTTCTTACAGTCGTTTTTAGGCCTTGTTCTTCTAGTATTGTTTGTTGTGACATGTGGGTTCCCACATTCTCTGTGTAATGCCAGCAGTATACAGGATGCACACACCATAACACAAGCAGATCCCCAAAGCCTCAGGGTATTGAACTGCCTTTTTGTTTCACGTATCCTCTTGCAGAACGACTCACAGAATGACATGCTTTACTACATGTCACCTTATTGCTTTATTATTAGCCTTTGTAAAGGTCAGATGGGCCTGACTCAAATTCAAGAGGAAACAATGCTGTAGAAAGTTTTCCCCTCATTGAAGGACCTGCATATTTTTCTGAGCTCTGCAACAGTATTTTTAATATCATGTCGAAAGCAGAGAACCATTTTCAATTCCCATTGTGGTAATCAATGAGATGTAAAATTGCAGCAGTTCCATGCTGCCTAGAGCCTCTCCTGACAAACCTCGTTTGGTTTGTCAGAATGCATAAAGCACTCATAGGAGCGTAGCATTAGCTCTGTTTCTCTGTGATGCGAGCAAGCACAGAAAGAAACCTGCTCTTAAGGAGACATTTTCATTTGCCTAAATAGCTCTGCCATGGCTGCAGTACAGCAAAATCTTCCTGTGCTATGCATATTTCTTAGGATGGGAATCAGAACCATTAGCTAGCTGTATGTGTGATTCAGAAAAGCAATAAACCCATGGGCTAGCTCAACAATTATTTAACTTCTGAGAAGTAATTCACAGATAGAAAGTCAGTCAAGGTAACAGTCCATGTATGCTGTATATGCTGTACTTTATTAGCATATTTGTGATTACTCAGGAAGGTTATGCTTGTCACTGTGCTGCTGTCTGTGACCATCTGGAACTTAATAAGATACAATGTAGAATCTGCCTCCTTGTTTTACACAGACCAGAGAACTCTTTCACCTGGAGTAAAATACATTTTCTAGGTACTAGCAACTCTAAGCCATTGAAAGAAGTAAGCAGTCAGGAATCCACTGAATTATGAGCATATAAATTCATTTGATAGTTCCTTAGAAACTCTTTTATAATATATATTTAGGAGGAAGAAATGCTCCATGCTGGATGTTTTGAAAACATGCAGAGTACGGTCCCAGATTTTTTTCCTGTGGGTGTCATTATGGATGGAGTGATTGGGTAACTTGTGGCATTAGCAACGGGTGAGAAGCTCCTTGTCTATGCCTCTGATAACTGCAGTCATCCCTTATCAATTCCTTGGAGGTGTTTATAAAGTGCTCTGTTCTCATTCCCTCTGCTGCTGAAGCAAACATCAGTTTTGTATAATGACATTTCTCCTGACTACCTTAGCTGATAAGCAAAGAATTGAATGAATTTTTGGAAATTAGGTATTCTTTCTCTGCACTGATTATTCTTTAAGCATAGAAATTAAGGGGATTGCAAGTTTTCATCTCATTCTAGAGCTGGTTTTCAGAGCTATATGCCAAATTTATTTGCTTAATTTTGATTTTTCTAATGAATAAATATGAGTAAAAATGCAACAGCTAGCATTTCCAAGCTTTTACAAATTGTGGTAAACTTCTTGACAGGACTAACAACAACAACAAAAGTTTAGTAATACATGCTTCAAGTATTCCATCTACTTTCTTAATTAGCAAGTCAACAAAATATGAGTTTTCACCTCATGACTGTATTGCATGATTCAAATTGAAGAAAACACAGACTTTAGAGATAATTATGTGTAAGCCCTGACAAGAGAATAGATGGAGAACTGGTTATTTTGGAATCACTGTCTCCATGTGGCTGTGTCAGGAGCTTGGATGCTGTACTCATCTGCAATGAGATTTTGGCTACAGGCTAGGGGAAATCAGGGAAAATGTGGAGAATTATCTGGAAAGAGGAGGTCTGAAATTCTTCATGAGAGAATTTAATATTTCTCTAAACCACTAAACCCACCATCTTAGTCAAAGATGTATCAAAAATATGAAGATTTCTGAACTCCAATTTCTGAGGTCTGATAACAGCATAATTTGCTGGGTTTGTGAGTTTTCTTAGGGATTTTTAGTTACTTGGGTACAATATCTTATTTCTCAAGTTGAAAGTTAGATTGTACTGGATCTCAGACAAAGACTAAATTTTATTTCTAAAGAGTATTTGAAGGAAGGGGGAAATCACAGGAATAGGAATTTGCTATCAAATTTCAAATTTATGGGGGTTTTATTTGTTTTTTTTTGTTGTCTGTTTTTTACTCAGTTTTGTAGCAAAAATGAGATTCCTTCTTTAATACATTGATACCTGTTGAAATTTTTACAATATACTTTGCCATTTGAAGTTGTAGTTTGACATGTTTGCAAAGTTCCTTAACTATTCATTTATGGATGTGTTATTTTACTTTTTTTCTTTCCACCCCACTCAGGAGTTCAGTATAATTGTTGTGCATTTCCTTACGTTACTGAATACAAGCACAAAACATGGTCCACGTTTTACTTTACATCTTGTGTCCCAAACTTGGTCCTCTGGTCAATGTGTGCTGCTGCTTGACAAGTTAAGCAGTGGTGCAGCACAATTCCTTTTCCTGTGGAGAAATTGTCTCACAGGTTCCTGCACAGTCCAGCCCTGGACAAGTGGAGTCACACAAGATGTAATTTTTTTTTTTCCTTCCTTTTTTACTTTCCCTTATCTTGGATAAAAATGGCCTTTCATACAAAATGTTATGAATGTTCAAGACAGAAATTCAAAAAGTGATAAAGTTTGTAGTCTAAAATAATTTAGATAAAACTTGTAACAATTTTTTTTTTTGGGAAGCTAAACATTGGTAGGTCTCAGTCAGGTGTTCTCTTCATCCTTCTTGAAATATGACTAGGCAAGAATACATGCAGGGGTTTTGTCTACTGCAGATTTAATTGAGCTGAAATCTCTTCAGCTCTGTTCAAAAGGTTTTCATGAGTGCGCTGTTAAGGAGAACAATCTTGTTTTCTAGGGTGTATTTCAATATACTGATCAATATATTGTATCTAATATCCATAGATAAGGGTCTTTGTAATAGTCTGGTAAGCAGTGTCTAAGGTAGGCTACAAAGGCCACAATTGATTTCCAGACCAGCTTTGGATTACTGATCTTGAAGGTACATTTTATATGACCTTGTTACTATGGTCATAATCCCAAATAAACAAAGCAGAGCCCAGTTCTGAACCAGAACTATCTTTCCATGTCCAGATCACCACCCTGTCTGCTCCCTCTTTTCCTTTTGCCTCCAGAAATTTTACATGGTTAGCAAGTATGGTTCTGCTTCAGGGGCATGAAGTCTGCCTTATCACTTCTGCAACCACCTGAGAAGAGTGTAATGAGGTGGGAGTTTCCCTTCTCTCAGGTACCAAGTGGCAGGAAGAGAAGAAATGGCCTCAAGCTGTGTCAGGGGAAGTTTAGACTGGATATTAGAAAAAAATTCTTCATAGAAGGAGTTGTCAAGCATTGGATCAGACTGCCCAGGGAAGTGGTTCCATCCCAGTCACCATCCCTGGAAGTGTTCAAAAGACGTGGTTTTGGCAGCTGAGGCCATGGTTTTATGGTGAACATTGTGGTGGCGCCTGTTGATAGTTAGGCTTGCTGACCACAGAGGTCTTTACCAACCTTAGTGCTGTGAAATTAACTTTTTTTCTGGAAGAGCTTCAGTTCAAACTGAAGCAGGAATTGAACTGAGTATCCCTCATTCCTTGCAAGTAGTTTATCTAATAGATTATATGCAAAAGACAAAAGTTTGCACTGCTGCTCTCTCAAATAACGAATCTTTTTTTCCCTAGGATGTGTGGGTACTCTGCACTTTCAATTATGTTTAAAAAATTATTATGGATTATTAAACATTCATTGCACTGTATCTAAAAAATTAGACTAAATTTAAGTGTAGAATTAAAAAAAAAGAAAAAATGTGAAAGGGATATTTCTGCAAATTTCACCATTCTTTATTTGCAATAAAAAGGTGATATTAATGCAGGTACAACTGTAATTCCCAGACCATAGAAATTAGTACGTGAGATGATGAAATTCTGCTTGCAAATATTCCTAAAATTCTTAACCAGATAACCTGCTTGCAAAGTCTAAGTCTGCTCTAAGACTTTATAAGGCCTACAAGTTACTAATTTTATTTGATTCCAAATTTGCCATATGAAAATGGGCACTGCATATTTTGGAGAGAAAAAAGTATAAGCTGAGTTCATGTATCTTAATGAGGGTTCATAAACTGGGCACCACTGCCCATGGTTGTTTGTGCCATTTTCTATCAGATTGTTTCATTATGCTTGCGTGGATGCTTCTTTTGCATGAATACAGTTTTGACAGTTTTAGAAAACTGGAGTATTGAGCTGGAACTGATGGTATTTTTCACATCTTGGTAATCAGTGTAACAGGAAGCAAATGTTCCTGGTAGAGATCTGGTGACTATTCTCATTTTACTCTTCAGAGGGAAGAGAACTTGTTTTAAACTGAATGTAATTTCAAAAACACCTTCTCTTTAAAGGAAAAAAAAAATGTCCTTTTCATGTTTAAATCCTCAATTTCTTTTCCTGAAATGTTCAAATATTTTCTTGCCTGTTTCTAGCTGTTAAGGTTGGATCATCCCATCTGAGCCATCAGCATTGTACTAGATGACCAATGACACATAATCAATCTGTAATTTATAGGTTTTAATTGCTTTTAACTGTATTTATTTCTGGAAATTTTTTGAAAATATCATTATTAGCAGAGGAATACATCACCAATTTACAAACAATTTGCAGATAAGAAAGTAACTGACATTTTTAACTGCTTTGCTTTGTACTTGTAGACTACACTGTTGGAATAGCACTAAAACTATTTTGATCTTTAATGGCTCTACATCAATTTTTTGGTGTTTTTTTTCAGTTTTCAATAACAATTGGGGGAATTTTCCCTGTTGTTTTGCCGGTAACAGTGCATGCCACCTTGCAGCAATGCAAGACTCAGCGATTTCTACTCAGTATGTTGCAGGGAATAATATTAGCTGTGCTTCAGTCCCTGTTTGTAAGTCTTCACCTTATGTTCACCTCAAGAGTAACAATGATCTGTGACTATGCACATATACTGTAAATAAATCACCTTCTTCATTAGTATAAGATAAATCGTATTCTTCAAAACTTCTGAAAGTTCTTCAGCTACAAAGCAGGCACTTTTCAAAATCTTTCTTTTTGATAACTCAGGGAATAAGTTTTTTCCCATGTGCAACACCAGCAAATGATGACTCTTTCACATTACCTTGAGGGTACAAAGGGCAGAAAATAGATTAAATAAGGGAGTAGGTCTTTTGCATTATTAATATAATTGAAATTTTCTTTATTTGGAAACTCTCTGATGTGGGAAATGAATTGTGATTAGGAAGTATCCACATGAACTAGTGAGTAGGAGCATCCTGTAATTCCTTTCATTTAACAGAATTAAAAAATTGCTTGGATCACAACAGATCTTAAGGGTTATATAGTGGCAGTCATTTGTCTCCCATGCTTTGTTTCTGAAACTGATTTACATGAATTCACTTCTAAGTAATTATTGAAAACTCTATAAAATAGTATTAAGTAGGTAAAAGATTTGTAAAATTTATATATAAGCAACATATTCATCAGCAGAAGTATAGAAAATAGGAATAATTCACAAAAATAATAACATTAATAATACTACTAACAATAGAGAATTTCAGTTTTCATTTTGAAAAGAAAAAAAGGGTTTAGCTGCTCTTCAAAAATTATGACTTGTGTCTTATTGTGATTTAAATAGGACTCTGGAACTCAAAATTGCTTTCTGAATTTTTCTG
Source organism: Cardinalis cardinalis (assembly GCA_014549065.1). Lineage (NCBI taxonomy): Eukaryota > Metazoa > Chordata > Aves > Passeriformes > Cardinalidae > Cardinalis > Cardinalis cardinalis. The sequence continues at coordinate 11,983,269 of JACDOX010000008.1, forward strand.
TGGCTCTAGATCTGTTAAGAGGGTCACCTTCCTTTTTTTTGTAGAGATAAAGATCCTCACAGACTCCTTTGATGATATTACATTCTGGTGTAGCAAAATTCATTATAATTATTGCAAAGCTGGAGCTGCATCAGATATGTTAGTAGGGAAGGTGAATATAAGTTTAAAATTATCAGTTCAATAGAAATCAGTAGCATTCATCCTATGGCTTTGTTGACAACATGGGTTGTTTTTCCACCTAACATGAAGATTATTTTTCTCCCTGGCCCAGTCTCTGTTTCACTTCAGCCATACTGAATTTAGCACTTGATGAAGTAGGCACAATTTTTTTTTCTGTATTTAAAATGCTAGAAAACACTATCAAATGTTCTTCGATCTCTTTTCTTTCTGTTTGTGAATATCCTACTGTGTTATACAAACACAGCAGGGATGAAAGCTAAAACAAATGCATATTTTTGTCTTCAGTACAAAAATGTGTATTTATAGATGAACAAACCAGGTCAAATCTTTCACAGTAAAAAATAAATTAAACAGCCATTTGTCAGATGAGTATCTGGAGACCATTATTAAGAGTCAAGAGAACTGATCTTAAAATGGGGGAATTATTGTCAGGGGAAAATATTTTTAATGACATTTTGTGTTTGTAAGCACACACAGATACTCACATTAAAAAGACACCAGTCTGGTTTTCACACTGTACTGCTGCTCTGAAATGAATCACTCACAGCTTTGTATTAGTTAGGCTGAGCAAGACAAATAGTTGAGAAGATTGGTTTAACACATATTAACTCGTTTATTGATTAGGTGTACAAAAAAGTTTCCAATCAATAGTGTATGAGTGAATATCTTTGCTGCAGCAGATCCGAGAGAAAAATGTTTTAGAATTTAGAAGGTGCATCTTATTTGTATTGGTTTTGGAGAGATAGCCATGCAAAATTACCTAATCCTCATCTGCTTAACTCAAATGCAGAAATATTAAAATAATTAGCTACCAGGCATACAACTATTCTTTGGTTTTCTTCCATCTGGCATTCTTGAAAGAAGAAAAAGGAGAAATGCAGTATATATAGAAAGTACAGATTTTATGCAAGAGAATAATTTTTACTCAGGGTTTAACTAAGATAAAAGATCAGGAAAAAACATAGTTATGATCTTGGCCATAAATAATCAAGGTTTTGGAGGTTTGGCAAATTCTGAAGTCTAAAAAAGTTCTGCTCTTTTAAGCATGTTAAATAAAATAGGGTTCTGAAATGGCAGAATATGTCAAAAACTGAAGGGAATGAAAGCTAGTAAGAACACCTTTTTGAACCATCAAGGAAACACCAGTAGCTTTGTTACTGCGCAGTGAGTCAGCAGTCAGAGGTGAGATTTAGCTCTAAGTTCTTCATATTTACTGCCGGTATAGAATTTGTATACACACACCTTTCTTTAAGGAGCTTTCTAGTATTTTCTCTTTGTATCCTGAGATGAAAGTCTTATGTGGGCATAGCACACTATGATTTTCTGTTTTATTTATTTTATTCTTGTTATTTAACATGTAAGTAACCAGAGCTCACACACATTTCTACCAACAGCTTGCAAGTGATTCAGATTCATAAATAACAGAATCTAATGCTATTTCACACATCCTAGCTACCCAAGACTTCAGGAGCAGGCAGATAAGGCCTTGAATCTACAAGAAACTTGTGCTCTTCTGGAATGGCAACTCAGGGCCAGACATAGTAACAGAGTACAACAACCTCCTTTCTTTTGGCAGTTGAATGTTACCCTGTTAGTGATATTTATTAAAAATAGCAGGAACTGGGTAACTGCTTTTTCTCTTCTGCTTATTTATGTTCTTTACTGTCATCATGGTAGCATATGTTACTATGTTTAGTCTTTCTTTAATAAATATCCTTTTTTCTGCAGATTTTTTCATCCCTTTGCAATCTATAAAAATATAGCTGCTTTGAGAACAATCACTAAAACCCAGTTATAACTTCAATGATTTTTTCTTACTTATTGCCATAATGAATTGTCAGAAAATATTTAAATATTTTAGGCCAAATTTTGATCAGTTACTGGCCTAAGTCTGAAGTAAAATCAGTGCGCTTGAAAAGAGGAGCTGAGTGTTAGAATGATAATACTGATTGTTTTGAAAAGGTTTCTTGCAATTCTTGTTGGTGAGTTAGTTATTCAAGCAAAGATTATGCTTTCATATTGATGATAATTTTCTTGTTCTCTTTTTCCCACTAAAGCTCATTTCCTTTGTAATTACCTTTTCCCACACCCTCCCTACCATTTCATTTTTCTGTAGTCCATATCCAGAAACTGAAGGCATTTTGCATCTCTTTCTTGAGGGAGGGAGGGAGGATTGTATCTCTTTTTAGTATTCTCTTCTTTTGGGAGCAAAAGTGCATGGCAGGTGAGGTTTTCCAGTGTAAATGTAGTAGATTTAGTACCTAATTATAGTCTGTGAAATTTTGAATGGGGCTGCATGGAGCTTATTTTTCCATATGCCCTGAGAAAGTTCATTTTCTCGGGTTGAATTTCCTTTTCTAGCTGCTTTAGCATGGTTCAGTTTTATTAATTCTGTAGAAAACCCTATTATACATTTTCTTAAATGAAAATGCATGAAGAAGCTTTTCTCTATTGTCTATTTACATGCCCTTGAAATTATTAAAAGCAGACTTCTCAAAAAAGTAAGTGAGAAAGCAGACATGTGAGTCTGTGGTTCTGGTACTCTTCAGTAGGTTTATTTTCAGAGAGTTTGACTTAACATTTAAAAACATATGTAATTATGATCATACTTCATAAGGGGAGGAAACACCACATGCTCAAGTTTTGCTATAATAATCATGCTCTGTGTAAAATGAACATACGTATGGAAACTCATTTTCAATAAGCAACTACTTAGTTTTGGATTATATTTGGAATTTATTTGTATTACAATAACTCAGAGGAGTACAGATTGAGATATTTGCTGCTAACTACAAATTTACATTACTGTGTGGAATGACAGAGGGAAAGGAACTTGAAAAAATTGTTTATTGTTAGTCCATGAATAGAAAAAAGGAATCCTAGAACTCTGTTTACTTTTAGTAACTTTCTTCCTCCTCTTTATTGAATAATTTTGCTTATTTTAGTTTCTATGAGTATTTTCACTGTTTGTAAGTTGCTCTACAAAATGTCCTTCTTTTAACCAGCAGGTAATTTTTGAATAATTCCTATCATTCATGTTGTTACTTTTATTTTATTTAATTGAACACCAATATACCACCTAGCCAATATACCAATATTTTTATTGCCTGTTACAATATTGAGGAGGTTTTTAAAAATATATTCTTTCCCTCCTATTGAATTGGGAGTAAGTTTTTTACTGATTTATAAGTATATGTAAACACCAAGATTTAAAAATGCTTCCATAATCCTACAATTTACAACAACCTAATCTTCATGTATGTAGCCCTGTTGGTAAGAAATTGAGTGGAGGTTAAAGATCTGGTTTCAGATTTATGTTCTGTCACAGATCCCCTGCATTTCCTTTAAGGACAAAACATAGCTAAAGGTCAACTTAATCAGAAAAAAAATGGAATCAAGTGATTAAGGTATATTGAGATATCTTAAGACATATTGATTTGTTGTGCTTCAGGCTTCAGAGTAATCCAGGAGTAAATGCAACTTCTTCTGTCCGAGCTCAGGGTTGGAAGCAGTGAGAGACAAACCCTACATCCTCACCATGTGACTGCAAACTATGAATACCTGGCATTTCTTTACCACACCATTTGAGAGAGCCTGTTAAGCTTCTCAGGGCACATATTTGACTATCCCTTCCTCTATCCCCTTTTTTTTTTTCCCCTTCTTTTCGATTGGAGGAGATTACTGTGTTGATAAGGGCATAAAGTATTTGCAAAGTGCTGGTTGAATAGAACTGGCAAGAGAATATGTATTTTCTTAATGTAGCATAGAGATATTTTCTGTGAAATCTCCAATTTTGCACTTATAATGAAGGAAAAAAACCCCAAACCAACAGAAAAACCCCTGAGGAAATAGTGTTTTCCATGCAAAGCTGATGGCTGGCTCAGGGAAAGACAGTCCATATCCTGTTTCAAACTACTTATTATAACAAGCAGTCCCATCCAAACCTTCCAGATTGTCCCGCTTTGAGTCACAGACACAGCAGATCAGCTTTAGTCTCCATTTCCCTCTAGAGCTTGGTTGATACTGGAACTGCTGGTGACCCAGAGCAGTAGCACAAACTGTCCTCATATTAAGGAAGAGCTGCAGGCTGCATGAGCGCAGTAACCTTACATAAGCACCTAGGAATCCAGGGTGAAAGAACTTATCAATGAATCAAACCAACAGGGAGGGCAAGAAATACCAGTGCCTTTTACATCAGTAGCTTTCTACAGAGATTAAGCTTTTTTTGTTTAACAGAAACAGCTTTTTCCCAAGCAAAATCAAGTAGGCAGGTACCTCTGCAAAACTGAGGACTGTGTCCTTCACTGAGACACTGAGATGACAGGTTTGGAGTCCACTGTTAGAAAGAAGGAACAAACAGCTCTTTGTTTCTGCATCCTCCTTATAGACATTCTCATAAATAAATATATAAATGAAAACTCTCCAGAATTAGTATAGACTAAGAAAGCTCTGTGGAGGTTGCTAGGCGGCCAAGGCCAAAGGAATAGAAAGCAGGCAGGTCTTTGAAAAACAGAATCAGTGACTTATGGGTTATCTGAAGTCATGATTTACTCAATTGTCTTTTGTCATAAACAAGAGACAGTAGAATTTATTTTCCTTTGCAAATTAACAATTTTTTAAAAAGATTTTTTAAAAAATGCCTGTTTTATATCTCATACCGATCTGTGTTTTGAAGGTATGAAGTTTTATGCATGATTATGGTTTAACATCTTTACTTATTACTGATACAGAAATTTGATGCAGTATATAAAGGCTATAAATTGAAAACTATTTATCAAATTAATTGATTTTTAAACTTTTTTTCAATTTTAATTTTTCTATGCTGTGCATATAAGACTCTAGAAGAAGAAAGTTTCCAATGCTGGAAGGAATGCCTTGCCCTCAAGAGGTGTACACAGACAAGTTTTACTGTCACTAATGACAGGAAAAGACCTGAATTCAACCACCTTGCCCTCTATGGTGTATGATGAAGCTACTTATTACAGAAATACAGAAGTAACCACCTCCTTCCTATTACTGCTAAGTATGCAAAAATACAGGCATTTCCAACAGGCAAGGCAAGGTTGTCATCTGTAAGATTAAGCGATCACATTATTGACTAATTGCTGCCTTTGAAATCTCTGTTTGTATTTGTTCCTTAAAAGTCTTCTTGAAATAACTGTGCCTTCAGCAGTTCTGCCACAACTACATATATTGAGGGGGCACTGTAATCCTACAACGCCCCTCTCTTCTCAGATTGTGTGTGACAGCTCTACATCATGGTTTAGTCTACCTGAGTTATTCTCTCTCCATGTCACCAATTTATGTCTAGAGAAAATGAAACTGCTGCATCACAGTTTCTCAATCTGTGTTTCTTCCACAGGGTGGATGCTGTGGGGGGGTCCAGGCAGCTCTGTGGAACAGTCTCCAATGGGCTAGTAGGATGAGAAGGTCCAGGGGTAGTTTGGGAAACGAGGAGAAACATCACCTCCGGAGACAGTAAACCTACTGAAAAGGTAATTGACGTTAGGCTATTGTTATGCAAGTCAGCTTTTCAGGCCCCACTGATGTGCTGGAGTGCATGGCAGCAAACTGGTAGGGAAGGGGAACACAAACCTTTGCTGTTGTCTGACTCTTCATACAGCGTCCCTTGAATATCTTTCCCGAGGTTCTTAAACTGTGCTGAGTTTCCATTCCCATCCTTGTGTGAGAGAGAATTTGGATGCTGTATCTTACAGGGGTTTTCTTGTTTTCCGGTGGACCTGTTAGAGAATGCAAATCACGAATTTACAGTAACTTTCCAAGAAATTTATAAGAATTTAAATTCTTTATAGGAATTAAAATCCTGAAAATGCCAGCTTATAAGACTTATAACAATTTAGCAGAGTAAAATGTTCCTTCACAGGGAGAGCTAATAGTTGAATTTTTAGAAGTACATAATCATATTTTATTGGGTTCTTTCAATCTCATCTTGGCTACTGTGCTTGTGGAGACTCTCTACCCTGAAGCTTTAACTATGGATGCTTTTGTTCCCAGCATTTCAGAAGTCCAAGAGAATGTGCAAACTAAAAATGTGTCATCCCTCAGAATAGCTGTAATGCTTTCTCCTTCGTGTTGAAAGTTGAGCCATGAAGCATCAAAACATTTTCTGCAGTCCCAAAAGCCCAGCTATATGGTGTATTTTTGAGCCCAAGTTAACTTATCATATGTCCATGCTATACACACTTTTCTTGGTTCTCAGCTAAAATTAAGTTTGCTGAACAAACAGATTTTATTCACTCATCCTAAACCAATCATTTCCCATGGTATGTTTTGAAATATCTGACAGGCTGCCTTGCTTCTTCCCTTTATTAATGTGCCTTAATGTATGCAGAGTGCAAGAAAAATAACAATGGAAAATCACACTGGTAGAAAATAAAATGGGATTTTTGATGCAAAAGTTTTTGTAAAGATCTATTTGCACATCTCATGAGACACCGAAAAAACATAAAATATCGTTTAATGGGGAAATTTTTTTCTTTGCTCAGTATAGATGTTTTGGCTGGTTAAATACTAGGTTAGGCTTTCAAATGTGTCTGGGAAATACCTTCCTTTTGTTGCTGATGAGCTCCCTCCAGCTCCCTGCCATTCATTCAGTAAAACAGTTCAGAGAATCTACTGCTACAATTCACAAAGTTGTCACAGAAGAAAGGTTTGATACAAGAATAGAGGCCTTGCCTCGTGCATTTATACATGTGATAGTTTTCAGCTTATGATCTACTTTTCAACAACCTAACTTCTCCAGACCTAATTTGGTTTTCTATTATCTAGTAGAAATGGGGCTTATCTAGTTTATGGGGCTTTTTTTTGTAAGGGCCCAGTAGTCTTCACAAAAAATGACACCAATTTGTCTTAGGTACTTTACTGTAAACGAAAGACAGGAATAGCTTGTTTATGGTTGGAACTGGTCTGAGATCCAGAGGACCCAGTGTCAGTCCTTTACTGTGTTTCAGGCATCTTAGTTGCATGTTTCTACCTGCATTGTGGGCAGACTCTCATGGAACTTCTGTAATGTTCCTTTGCTCATGCTTTAGTGATAATCCTTTCTTGAAGGGGAAAAAGAATCTTTGCCCAATAGTTAATAGGTGTCATTAAAAGAACTTTAAACTAGATTTGAAGCGAGAAGGGGATAAAACCAGGCTCACTAGTGAAAAGCCTGGGGATAGCATGCCAATGTTTGTGGGATGGTGTGCTAGCAGGTCCATCAGTCTGCTCAATGATGTGCTGAGCACATTTAAAATGCCTTTATACTAATATACACAGCATGAGCAGTGTAGTGGGGTTGACCCTGGCCAGATGCCCAGTACCCACCAAAGCTTCTCTGTCAATCCCCTCCACCCTTGGACAGGAGAGAGAAAATATAAAGAACATTTAATGAATTGAGATAAGGACTGGGAAAGATCACTCCTCAAATACCATCATGGGCAAAACAGACTCAAACTGGGGATATTAACTGAACTTATTACTACCAAAATCAGAGCAGCATAATGAGAGGTAAAATAAATCTTAAAAACACACTCCTCCATCCCTCTCTCATTCCCAGGTCCACCTCCCCACATCCAGCAGTGCATGGAGACAGGGAATGAGGGTTATGACCAGGTTATCCCAGGTTGTTTGTGCCACTGCTCGTGGAGAGGAATCCTTCCCCCAATCCAGTGTGGGGTCCTTCCCAAGGGAGATGGTTCTCTATGAACTTCTCCATTGTGAGTCCATCTCACAGGCAACAGTTCTCCACAAACTTCTGCAACTTGAACCACAGGAGCAAGGGCAGGATTCTCCACTGGGGACTGGTCAGTGTGATTGTATGTACAAATCAGAGGAAGAGTCCGGAGAGCAGCCCTGCAGAATGAGATCTGGGAACTGAGTCACTGGCACGGGATTCCCCAGGGAAATGGTCATGGCCCTAAGCCCAAGAGAGTTCAAGGAGCATCTGGATGATGCTGTTAGTCACATGATTTAGTTTTAGGTAGTTCTGTGAGAAACAGGGAGTTGGACTTGACAATCCTTTCAACTTCGGATATTCTATGGTTCTATGAATCCAACAGTGCCATAGAGAATCATTTGTATTTCAGGCTTTACACTGGAAAAAGATATTACAAGCCCTCAAGATAAATAGGGAAAGAAATTGTAATTAGAGGGGATGACATTGTGATATCTTCATCTGCAACATATTAAGTGAAGTTTGAACTTCTCCACTCTTAAAACTTCCTGAGAATAGGAAACCTAATGGATTGATGTTTCAGTCTCTGATTCCCTGCTTAAATTGTGTTTCATGTGAACTATTCTTGAAATGTCATTTAGACTGAAGGTAGGAGAAGATAAGAGTGCTGTTTTAATATAACTTGAGATCTTGATGTTAAAAGGTAATTTATATTTTCAGTAAGAGGCTTTCATCTTCATTGGATTCTAGAGATATTGATCTGATATCAGTACTAAGTACGTATCCTTGAATTCTGACCAGATTCTGCTTCTGGTATGAATGACAAATGTTTCCATTGTCTTAGCAAATAGAACTCTTTCTGTGCATTTCTTTGGCTGGTCAGTTTACAAGTAGCTGCATTTTGCTAGTCTGTTTGATCAGTATTTTCTTTTGGTACATTTTAAGATTAATGGGTCTGAATTTTAAGTCACTGTGCCCCTTTGAGGGTATTTAGAGTAAAGTCATAGTAGTTAATGCAGGGTTTGATTTTGTTTCCTGTTTTCTAACAGCTGAGGAACCAGTTGTCTTCCATGATTTATGGAAAAGTCCAAACCTTTCAAATTAAGTGAAGTGTATACAGCTTCAGAATTAATTATGTTCTTAAACATAATGAAAATCTCCATTTGAAAATGATGCATGCCCCAGAGTTTGAAACAGAACAGAAGAAATGAAATATTCAAATCAAAACAGAAGTTACTTTCACCTAACAAATCCCATAGCCGTGTTTAGAACAAAGCTTGTGTCTTGAATGTCTGTGTGGGCAAAACTAGCTCTACACAGCTGGAGATTAATAAGACTACAGTCACAAAGCATGAGCATGCAAAACTGGCAGTACTCCTTGCTAGCAGGCAAGAAAGCACCAAGAGATCTCAAGGTTTTGTCTTAGAAGAAAGAACCCTTAGGCAGAACCTAAGTCAATAACCCTTAAGAGTCAAATAGAGACAAAACAGCAGCAATTCCTTCAATATTTCAGAGAAGGGCTAAAGCCTGTGACATGACAAGGATAGACCACTGGATTTCTGAAATTATCTGAGAAATCAAATATGAGAGGGATGAGCTACCAGACAGCCTTCACCTGCATTACTGAATGCCATTTAAATTACTCTCTCCACAGCTGATAACAATGTTTATAATAGTTTTCTTATGTTTCATATTCTTTTTACTTAAATTTACTGTGTGAAATTCTTCTTTCATTAGAAAATGGTTGGAAAGCTAGTCCCCTTAGTGTGTCAGATTGCCAAAAAGTCTCTCAAATTACTTTTCCTCATCTTGGTAGGGTTGGGCTTTGTTCATCTGCCTTTTTTATCTCTTATTTTTTCTCTGTTATTATGTAACTTCTTTCCAGTTATGCTCCTCTTAGTTTGATAAATTATGATTTCCCTTTTCAGTTCTCAAGTTCTATTGTGATAGGTAGCAGAAAACTGATCATCTGATACTGAGGGAGAGCAGTTTGTGGTATTTACTCTTTGTAAGACTGGATGTGCAGGTACCTTCCTCTGAATATTGTGGTTCCTGTACTGTTCCAGAATTATGTCCTGCAATTTTTAACATTTCCTTTAACAGAAATTTTGCTTTGACTACAGTAGACTAAAACTGGGTGTGGGAGAGTTGATCTGAATACCAAATAGAATTTTTTTCCCCCTTATTCATTTGACATATTGGGGATTTGGAAAACATAAGTTGTTGATTTGGCAATATAAAATAGACAGGTAACAAAAGATCAGCTTCAAATTCCTTTAAACTTTTACTTGCAAAAGAAAACATATTTAAGTAATGTGAAGGGGAGGGAAAGAATTTACTCTCAAATGCATCAAGTAGATCACTTTTTATTGAGGTGACATTTGCATCTGCTGTAGAAGGTGAGATCTCGGTAAGAAATTGTTAGCATACCAGAAATCAGATGCATAAGATCTTTTGTTTATATCCAGTGTCTGATATAATATTTATCATGAAGCTATTGAAATCTGAAAGATTGAAGAAGTGAAGATTGAACAATCTGAATTAGGCAATATGACTATTAACAAAGCAGATGAATACACCTTACATACACAAATTACCTGACTGCAGCTAGAACTTCCCAGGACATTTAAATCTACCCAAATAATCTACCCAAAGTAGCAGGGATGGAAGTTATTCTTGTGGAACCTCATAAAGTGCGGGGAAGGGAGAGAATCCATGTCTATGTGGCCTTTGAGCAAGTGCACATTGAAAGGAATGTGCATGAGGGATGTGAATGAAGCATACTTGTAAAGTTAGAATGGAATGGTGATTTATGGTGAGTTTTGGGGTTTATTTTTATCTTGCAGTGCTCTGTTTGCTTGCTTTACATAAAGCAAATCTCAAATTAATCTCAAATTTTAGTTATAACTTTTTTCTGAGTAAGCCTGTCTTATGTTCAGGGGCAAGATGCATCACAGTGAGATGTAGGGCTGTCTGCAGAGCTAGAGGTGAAAGGTCAGAAGAATATGTGTGCAGTGGAAAAGGAGCTGCACCACAAGACACCAGTGCTGAGAGTGCTTCCTGCTTCTCTGTTTAGCATTCTTATGGGAACTGTGAATGCCAAGTATCAGCCTTTGGGAAGGAATTCCCTCTGGCAGAACAGTTCTCTGTTCCTTCTGCTTAGAAGCCGATGGCAGAGAGGAAACCCACATCACCAGGCAGACCTGGGTATTCTGTGCCTCTATAGGCTGAAGATTGCTTTAATCCAGTAAGTCATTTTTCATTTCAGTCACACAGATATTTGAGCTGATTTAGAAAAACATGAAAATTATTTTGAGGGCAATCCCTGCACTTTTTAAATAAAGCAAATGAGCAGTACAAACAAGGCTGATTTTATGCCACATGGAACATAGCAGCTAACAGAACTAAACTGTGAATATATTTCTAATATATTACAGCATTGCTTTATATTGGCCAAGTTGATTATTATACTTGTCATAATATTATTTCTAATAGTTTTCTAACATTGTTATGTTATGGCAGTGCCTTTGATATTTTATGAAAAGAGCTGTTTGAACCCAAAATAAAAGAGAGGTCTATATCATTCAGATGCTGCAATGAGGGAAGCAATATATTTAATCCTCTTGATTTACAGCTATTGGCTTCTATTTCTTTTAAAACTTTTTTACTGGGATGAATACAAGAATATTTGACTTCAGAGTCATTCACTCCTTTAGATACATGAAGTAACACTATGCACAATGAGCCTCTGATGAATACTGAAAAATATGCTACATCAGAACAAAAATGACAGCGCACGGGTTAATTTTTTTAATAAACAAGCAACACAGAAGTGCTCAACTTCTCTGAATATTGCATTCAAAAATGTGACTCTATGGCAAAATTTCACGTTTAGAAGCAGTATAAGTGAAAATGAGTAGGTAATTTATCTTTGCAACTTCTGTTTGATCATTACTCCAGTTTTACAAAGACACAGAGATGCAGCATTAAGAAAGTTGCAGGGGGTAGAACCTCTTCTCTATTTACTTTGATCTGGAAATCTGGGCCATTTTCTCCACAGAAAGCTCCACTTTGAATTTATTATTGCATATATTTATAGTTTTTTGAGAATTTGAGATACTACAATTGAAAATTACCATAAAATGTCTAAACAGAGAAAAGCTGTTTTAGTTATGGACGTTGCATAGAGAGAGGCAAGGATGGTCCTGTCTCCAGCCCCATACACTGCCTTGAAAATAAAGTAGCCCTTTTTGTAGCAAGGGATTAATAGCTAAACCAGAAAATATTGTTCAGCGGCATAAGTATCCCTATTTAATTTTTCTAGGAATACTAAAGTTTTGGCAACACGCAGTCCAATATTTTTTGAGTTATAAGCAAGAGATCTTCCCATTTCTCCTGTCCTGATCTCTTCTAAGCATATATTAAGCATTGCAACTAGCTGCTGAGTTCCACAATAATGATAAACGTTGTCAAATATCCACTAGCAGCAAATCTGAGAGCCACCATAATCCATTCCTTTGCTGCAGCTAAAAGTTAAATTTAAAATTACCAGTATGAGGAAGAAGGGCTCTATAAGTAGAAATTGTCATTTGATACAGAATTGCTGATCATTTAAAAATGTAATTAAAAAAAAAAAGGCATCATGGTCCAAAAAGAATAAAGTGAAAAATAAGGCTTACACACTGAATTGGATTGATCTGTGTTAGCAATAACGAATTCAAACCGCATATAAACTTTGTGCATCCTGAATGGTTGTAGAGTGAAATCAATGATCATTCTTGCTTGCATCAAATTTCTTATTTACCTGGTTAGCAGCAAAAGAGTGGAAAATATGGGTTTAGGTATTTGTGCAAAGCAATGACACCATTGCTGTGCCTCTGCTGTGTCAGATTCAGGTGATCAGAGAGTGATAGCTGATGAATCTCTTGAGCATTGGATCAAAATCAGATCATGCTTTGCATCCTTTCTTAACTCCATGTTTGTGAAGTATGGGTCCATTGCTGTTTTCTTCTGTACCACTCCCAGGCTTTTTTCCTTCTAATGGTTCTGTTCAGACAAAATGCCACCAGAAATTTTTTTCTGATGACCTTTCCACTGTCCCAGTATAGCAGGCTGATGAGATTCAAATGACAGCTGAAGCTTAATTAGAAAATCTGCATAAACAAGATGTACAGCCATTCAAAATAGATGCATTTTTTTATACTTTTATTTTCTACTTTTGCTTGATTAAAAAAACACGATATGAATAAGGTTTTATAAGGTAAAAAGAGAAATCAGATTTTCATGGGGTTTAATCTGATGTGAGCAATGTAAAGCTAATCTTCTATTTAGGAGTTCTTGGCTTGAACTTATTGGCACGCATCCTCCTTTCCACTTTGCTAAATGTGTTCTTCAGCTTCCTTCATTTATGAATATGGAATATTAGACTTTACTTGTCTTACTTGCCAAAGTTTCATATATTCCTGAGCCAAGTGTGAACAGAGAATTTTCTATAGTAGAGACTAATGTGGAATTTGGTGAGAATTTTGGAGTTAATACTGTAAGCTATGCTGTCTACAGAATGAAATAACAAGAAGGCTTTGTTCCATCAAACTTAAAACTGACTTCCAAACAAAAAGTATTATAGGTTCTCATAGGATATCATATTATTCATTCCTCTTTTTTTAAAATTATTAATATAATCAAGGAACATGTAAAAACTAACTTAGGGGTCATTCAGAGGAGAAAGTTTTGTTATTATAAGGAAGTATACAACTTCCACTTTTAGTCTCAGAAGCAGATTTCAGCATGTTTTCCAGGCAGTTGCTACATTTGATCTCTGAAGTAATCACAGAACAAACAAGAGAATAGGAAAAAGTGAACATTTTCAGAACACAGTGGACTATAGTAAACATAGCCTGATTTGAAACCTCTTAATTCTGATGGAAAGATACTCTCTGTCTTTCAAGAGGAGTGTTGGAGCTTTGCCTTTAGAATATATTGCCTGTCCATTCAGGTATATGAAGATATATACACACTTCAATTTTTGTTTATTTTGCTGTCATGCTAGCTTGTACAGAAAATTTTTGAGTGTTGATTAAATTGTATGTATGGATTTTGATGATTTCCACATTACTACAGGTAAAGGAGATAAACTTCAGAACAGTTGTAAAGAAGTGAAATGAATACAGGATGGGCTAATTTAGAATGCAGAAGAGCTGGGGTTTTGCTACAATACTTAAGTTTTACTTCGAAAAAAATATTATTAAATTATGTCAGCTCAGAGGGAAGTTTCAGAGCCCTTGACATATGGTGCTTAGAACCATACCTGCCATGCTGTCATTTCAAAGACATCGCAGTTATTATCTCCAGTGCCCTGCAGAGGAAAAGGACAAATTCAGTCTCATTATTATACATTATGTTCTTCACTTGAAAAGGCTCCATATTCCCTAGTCATGCCTATAAATTTAGTGCATGTAAGGAATTACATTGAGCTGGATATATAGAAAATTTTGTTGATCCTTACCTTTCTCTATATCTATCTTTATTAATTATTTTGAGCATTAAAATGAAACTAAATTTATGAGATTTGTGAAACTTATTAATGTCAAATTAAATTGGATTTCTTAGCTTTATTATTTTACTCAAATTTTAATGATTTTTTATGATTTTTGCTGTGTTACCTCTATGACAATTACAATAGAAGTGTGCATGCATAGTCCATTAGCAGCTCTACTTTTTACTTTCTTCATTTTCTGAACCAGAAATTTGCCACACTTCACCTTCTTTGTTTCCCCCCATTCAGAAGGAATGTAGTACATATGTAAGGATTGCTATGGTAGAAAATCCTTTGTATTTCCAGTAAAATGTGGGAGGGATAGAATGGTTATACTGTATACATCAATATAAATGTTATTATATTGTTCTCAAGTGTGTGATCATGTTTTAGTCATTCCTTCCCTTACATTCACCATCCATTCAGACCTTGTCTCGTTTGTTGCAGAGGATGAATTGAAAAAGGAGCTGCAAAGACATTTTGGGATTTTTTTTGAATGCTTGTCTTTGCAATTGAAATAAACTTTTTGGGTTTTTTTTGGTATTTTTTAGTTAAAGCACATTGCTTCTGTTTTAGATATAATACAATTTTTCCTTCTATTATTAGGAATTTAAAACCCTTTCATTGCATACTCAGAGCTCCCAGTATAAACAGCTGGAGATCTGAATTTAAAACCCTTTCATTGCATACTCAGAGCTCCCAGTATAAACAGCTGGAGATCTGCACATGGAGGGGAAGCAGACTATTGAGTTGAGATCAGCAGTGCATCTGAGAAAGGAGGGTTCTTCCCTAGACCTGATTTTTTTCCTCTGACAGTAGGTAGTACAAAAAGAAGGGATGTCAAGGACTAAATACTCCAGATGCCCTGACTTGTGGCGCTATTTGCATATTTTACACTCCATCAGTTTCTCTCCAAAAGAAAGATGTAAGCATTTATAATATGACATTTGGTTTAACTTGGTATTGTTATATAAGCTAAAAGGAAAATTGATTACCTTTCCATTTATTTCCTCCTGCAGCTCTGAAGAGATGTTTTTGGTCTCCTTTGATATACTCTTACTCTGCATTTAATCAATGCTTCTGTAGTCGCTTTGTCTTGTAGTTCTATCCTTGCAGTCTTCAAGAGCCTCATCGTGTTTAGTTCTTCTAAAACCTCGTGGAAAACACTGAAAACAATTCTTGGAAAAAATTCTGCCATCATCTTATTGATTTTGTCTGCATTAAAAAGATTAAAAAAAAAAAATTATATTCCTGACTCAGCCTGTCCTTCTCTACTCCAGATGTGAACAGTGGTTTCAGTACACCCTCTGTCATTCTGTCTTCCATATTGGTGTTCTAGTTAGCAATTAGTCCTTGTCTTTGTGTCCTCTAGCTCTATTTCCACTCCATCCTGACAGAGTAGTACATTTTGCTTAAGTTTATTCTGTCCCTGTCATTTGCCCCTACGACTGTTAATGGAGCTGCACGATGAAATAGAAAGATCTATTTTAAACTTATTCTGCCTTTACAGGAGGGCTTGTTATTAACCTGAGAGTTGTAACCCTCTTTTCCAGAAATCTCTGCAGTGAGTGGAATTGTACCAGCACAACCAAATGTGTGTTCAGGGGATGGAAATCTGGTTGGGGACATAGGAGGCAGGATCTTCCAGAGAAAAACAGAGTTGCCAAGAGAAATGGCTGTGGAACAATGGTCTATTCCCTTGCCATCTCTCCTCAGATCTTTTACTTTATTGATTACATTTAGGTAACTTTCTGAAAGTTAAAGACCCTCTCAGCTCATCTGTTTTGGCGTGATCTCCACTAATCAGAATTAACAAATCCCCTCAGGACAGGGGAGTGAAAAACAACTGCACTTATTGACTTCTTCATTTTAGAGGAGCTGAACTGTTTCCAGCAATTAAAGGTAATTTGAGCTTTCTGGGAAGTGTAAAAATTGGAGTAAGTAATAATAGTGTCTCTTATTTCACAGCCCTGCAGGGACTGAGCTGTTGTTCACTGATAGCTCTCTTTTTAACCTTTGTGTGACCTTCAAGGGATTTATGACTCACAGTCAGAGAAAACTGTACTAATCTGGTGCCCTACTTGGTCTCAGATGTCACCTTTTTGTGAATAAAATATGTCATCTGCTCTTCTCTTATGCATTTACTCCTTTGGAACACAATCAGGAGAAATACAACATGGAGTATTGGTATTATTAGGAGATTTATGGCAGGAATGTGAAGCCATGCATGCACAAAACTTGTTAAGCAGTTCAACTTAACTAGGCACAAGTAAGTAGGAGCCAAGCATGTGAGACCAATCAGACAGAACCTCAGGACTAGGAATGACAAGTGATGACGTAAAAATGGTGCCTTCTTACCTAGTTTTTGCTCTTAGCTATCTTTACAGTCTGTTTTAGTGACAGAGATATATGTTTCATAAAATTGTGCCAAACCTATGTTGCTACAGGAGGAGCTGGCTTCTCTTCCACTGTAAGGATTGTGACTTGTCAAGAATTTCATATTTGGGGAGGATGATGTAAGGTGCTGAAAACTGTTGGGCTTGGTTTCCAATCTAGAGTTTGAGATCCTATCACTTACAAAGAATGTGTATTCTTCTCCATCAGTGGACAAAAAAGACTACAGTTTCTCCCTGTTTTTAATTTTTTTTTTTTCTAATTTTATTTTAATTTTTGTTGTTTGGTTGGTTTTATGTGCTTTCCTTTGTTTTTACTTATATTACCCACTGAGAGATATAGATTTAAAAGCTTTTTTAATTTTTTCTCGTCATCTTTTGAGATCATCTTGAGCTGATTTCAATCTGGCTTTATCTCAAATGTTCTTGCTGTTATTGCTTATCAAAGTAAATTATTAGTAAATTTAAAGTTTTTTCAGGTGCTGCAAGATATTCCTCAGTATCAGAGGGGGGGGTTGGTATGATGAAATAAAATAATTTTCTGATTTTTTGAAATCATTTACTGCTTTTTTTTTTCAAGTTTATAGCAGGGTAAAATTTGATACTTACATGAGATGACTATAATTTGAAATTATTTCAATCATGCAGTATTTGCCTTCTCCATTCTAAAGAATACAAGGGATTATTCTTTTCTTATTTTTTATTTCCTGGTTTCTTTTCTGTCATTGTGTTCATTCATATAATATATTTACAGAACACATGAATTTTACAATTTTGGCTACTACAATCCATATGATGTAGAAAGTGTTCCAATATAGCATAGAGGGAACAGGGGTGAAGCCCAAGAAAATCAGACAGAAAGGTTAAACCTTAGACCAAAGTCAGCTCCTGCAGGACATTGTACCACTCCAACACATCCCTCATCTTTTGATACAGTTTATGTTGTTAAATACCTGTTTTGTACGAGTCCCAGAACATTCCCAAAAGTTTTATTGTACCACTTCAAGTAATAACTGATACTGTGAGGATCTAAGTACTTTTATGTTCTGTTCCAAGTTGTGAGGCTTTTGAGGTGACCAGTACTTTCCAATATTTGGACCTCTAGCATAGCGCTGCAATCATAACTTTTACGTCTGAAGGCTTAGATATTGGGCATATTATGAGTGTACGAGGAAAAACTAGCTGCATTTTGAAACCAAGGCTATAGAAAATTATTTTCAAATAGTCTTGCAAATGCATTTCATTCTCTTTGGTTATAGCGCCTATTACACTCTGAGCTCAGAAGCTACCTGGACAGATACATAATTGAGAAGTTAATCAGTAGTGCTGCTTTACTCATGACCCTCATATGAAAAAAGCTGGCTATTGGGGAGCTAGAGCCTCTAAGATGAATGATGAAAAAAATAATAGGTAGTATTTAAAAATACTGGGATTTGCCTTTTTTTTTTCTTCTGGATGAAACAAGAAAACCTAATGTGGAAACTTTGATTTGATATTATTGTCTTAGTGATAGCTTGCTTTAATGCATATCTTTAAATTGTGTGGTGTTTTGAATAGGAACTATGACCAGACTTGTGTGGACAATATGCAACAAGTGATCAATGGTGAATGTCTAGAATTGAAAAGAATAAGAAAAGATGGCAAGGAGAAGAAATCAAGATAGACATCTATATTGTTTGTTAAAGAGCTCTGTGGTGATCAAGTTTTAGAGATTCTTAATCCTAAAATTTTAGCTGCTTTCTTAAGTGATATATGTAGTGTGGGAGATGCGGTTACATTGCTGCAAGCAAAGCTGCAGAGAAATAGATGCTGTAGATAAGGATTTAAAATGACAGTGGTGCGTGCATAGAAGAAACCTGACAAGTTGTGAAAATTGGAACTATATCTCTGTATCACTTCTTCCATGATATTCTGGGAACTCTGTTAAAAGGAAACAGGAATAATCCTAATGAAACATGATCTCTTCTCTATGCCGAACTACTATAAACTGAGTCTGACTGCTTACTGCACTGGTGGCATTCTTTAATCCAATGTAATGGATTCCAGCACTTGTCTGGGCAGCTGTTGAAATCCCCCATTGATTGCTACCTATGCCATCTTTTTATCTGCCTGTTTTGCATTTCAATTATCATCTCCACCTCATTTTACCTCTTGTGATCAGGTGGTTATCTAGCAAATTTCTAATATGAAAACGACAGTTCATGTTAGGCTGTTGTCTCAGATGATAATTAAATCACACTTCAGAGGAAAAACTTGTTATTTATTTTCCACGTTTTCCAGGCTCAGTATGCTCATTGCTCTTCACTGAGTTTTGATCCTTTATTGCACTTACTTTTAAATCTGTAATGGTCAAAACTCTCTTTCATGGATAGAACATATATGTCTCCTTACTGTCTTGTTCATATAAGAACTTTGAAGTCTCAGCCCATAGTCTTCAAGGGAATTGAGGGGCCCAATTTGTTCATTTACCACTGTTTTGTATATGCACTCTTGGGTGTGTCACTTAAGCTGCCTAAATTTAATGGTGTTTAAAATGAATACCATAAACTTCATTCACTGTATTATTGTGATCTAATTAATGAATCCTTTGAAAAATCCTTTGAAGTTCCCATTTATAAGGTGCTTTATAAACATACAATAGCCATTGCAAAAAGTTTATTTTATTTCCTATGTTTCAGCCCAATATCATGTGGATTTGGGAATGCTACTTTGTTTTACTCTCCCCACACATGGAGCTTCCCTGTAGTTATGACCTAGTGGGTCATGACTAAGTTCTCTCACTTCTCAGATGCACCTCTAAGTAATGGCTGTTTCTTGTGCATAGATGTATCAACGACAATTTTAAAGATTTATTATTCACACTCCATATGAATCACCGGAGTTCTTCACTCTAAAATAAGCCTTTTGAAAAATGTAGATTATTTTCCTTTCAACCTTGTCTGCAGTTTAGAAGCATGCAGTGAAAATGTGCTGTTTACAGGTGAGGGATAGATCCTGCACTGAGAGTCTTAAAGAGGCCTGAACATGTGGACTACTATTAATACTGTTTGGTACCATAAAATGTTACCCAACAGCACTGCCGGTGGGGTCTCACCAGAGCAGAGCAGAGGGGCAGAATCTCCTCCCTTGCCCTTGCTTTGGATGCAGCCCAGGATATATTTGGCTTTCTGGGATGAAGGCGCACATTGCTGGGTCTTGTTCAGCTTTTCATCCACCGGTAGCCTCAGCCCTTCTCAGCAGGGTTGCTCTCAATCCTTTCATCCCCCAGCATGTATTGACACCAGGGGTTGCCCTGACCCAGGTGCAGGAGCTTCCACTTGGCCTTGTTAAACTTCATGAGATACATATGGGAGCACTTCTGCAGCAAATTGTCCATTTCAATTTCCTTTCTATATTAAAATCTACTTCAGTTTTGTATGTGACAAGAATCTCATGTCATGATGTAAGTACATCTCATACATAAGTAAGAACGTGACTGTATTAAGTACTTTCAGGATCAGGATCCAAGAATCCAAGGCATCCTCATCCTGTGTTAGAGCAAAATACTGTATTTTATTTATTTCTTATTTAGACTTTTAGATCACCCTATTTTCAAATTATTCCTCTAGCAAGTTGATGAGAATGAAGAACTAGGACAATTTAACAGCTGAAGTGGCTTTTCAGAAAATTGCCAAGTTACTGACATCACTGACAATTTACCTGGCGCTGTTATATCTAATGCAAGGTGACTAACTTCATTAAAGCTGGAATATTAGCTGTAGGAGGGGCCGAAAACTGAGGTGATAGTTCTTTACCCAACTATTGCTTAATCACTCCTATTTATTGGTCAAAAAAGGATTAAATAATATTTATCTATACAAATATAGTTTACACCAATTTATGTGAGTTTATAAAAATAAAAGAATAGAATAGGCAGAACCTTTGTAATATGCCTGAGAACAATATTAGCATTACTTGAGTTTAAGGAATAAAATGGAGAAAAGATTAATAGACTGTCAGATAATACACTTGTAATGCTATACTAAGAATTATTCTTCACGTCTTTCACACTCTTTCACAAATATTGGAAACACAGCATCTGCAAACTTTAATTATATCCGCACTGCTCCAATGAAAGTTAATATTTTTAACCCTGATGAAAATTCATGTAGCAGGTTTGGGTTTTTTTAATAAATTTTGTACTGTCTCTTAATCTTGGAAAAAAACTCAGAACAGGCAGAACATAGTCTTTTTTTCCTGTACTTATATTTAATTGCAATAATACCTCAGTCATTTTAAACATTTACTTATGTAACTATATAAAACACTGAGATAAGTTTATAACAATCAAAATAAATACGAATTCATGAAATCTAAAATTTAGGAAGCATTTTATAACTGATGAGAATAAATTCTAAAGTCTAGATTTTTATCCCTTATCTATTTAGTCTCAACTAAGAAATTGCTACTTGCAGGAGTTTTATAGTAGTAGGAATATAGCAGGAATTGTGTTTGACATGGGGTTCATGTGATAGTTTCACATGTTGTTGCCTTTTTTGTTGAAGGGATATATAGTATTAAAGTTCTGAATATTTTTCTCAGTTTCCTGTAATTTAGGAAACAATCACTCAAAGAATAAACAAGAGATTGATTTTATTGTATCAGGGTTCTGATTTCTGAAAGTGCTTATATAACAGCATCTCTAAAAGGCGCTGATGTCTGAGCTTAAGCAAAAGCGTCTGTTTTCAGAATTCTGACCCTGGTAACTTCTGTGAAAGCCCATAGGGACTGAGAGACATAAGAAATACTGTAGCTTGAACCTTGATCTTTTGCATTTCTTTCTTCTAATAGCTCTACATTAAATACAAAGGAATATTTAAAATGGAAAAATGCTGTTGAAGAAATGATGGATATTAAAGAAAGGGGGAACATGAAGAGGAACCATGCAATTCGTAGTTTAATTTCTTAGTCTTTCTGCTCTGGTTTTATTATTCTCTGTATTTAAATATTAATAGAGTCAGTGCTACTTAACCAAAGTCATTTGTATCATCTCACTAGCCTACATGGAATCAAGGCAGAATGAACTTCAGCTCTCTAAGTGAGCAGGAGATAACAATGCAGCATGACACAGAAATGATTGAATTTGCCAGCAGTGTTTGTGCAATGCTTGCTAATTTACAAGGGCATTTTCAAGTGATTCAGTGGCTGGGATTCCTTGGGGGCAGTTCTCTTGGGCACTGAAACTGAATCAACATTTAAATGGTTATACTTTTGGAGTAGCTTAGAAAAATCGTAAGTAAATAATTTTTTTGAAAATATAATTAATACAGCAACTGCAAATCATGCGAGGATCATTTGCTTTTTGAAAGGAAAGAAAACTGCTCTCATTTGGCTGAGCATTTTGCACTGTGTTTGTTAAAACTGTGAAGAAATGTAAAATGCAGGTTGCTGGAATAAGACAAGTCCAAGTACTCACTGATCTGGATGAATCAACTCCCCATTTAGTAAATAATGAATCTGCTGTAGAGGAAATAAATCGAGCTGTAATCAAGCTGAATTCAGAGATCTAAATTCTCCCTGTTTTGCCACTGATGTGCCTGTGCCAAGGCATCCCACCTTTCCCTGCTTGAGGTCCGCTTTGGCTAGAAACAGGAGAGGCAATGACCCCTTCCAAAAGAACATCCAAGTAAATAATTTTGAAATCACAATGTGTTATTTCCATCCCTTAGGTGTTCCTTCCAACCTCTAGGAACTCCTATTGTTATTTTCCTTTGTAACATCCCCCAGATGTTTTAAAATATGACTATTAATGTTCTGCTGCAGTGCCCACATTTCAGTAGCAGAGCATAAGGAGGATTGCCTTGTTCCTGTAAATGTACTTTTTCTGTGTACTTGCAGCTGCTAGACATTTCCCATGTTGGTGTGATAAATACCTGTGCTCACTTGAATGCTGTAACATCTAATAAATACAGAATTTCAGGGCTAGATATCTCTTTTCCAAACAAGAAGGAAGGTGACATTTTGGCAAAGACATAGAATGCGAGCAAAAAACAAATCTCCTGCTCTTCCCTTCTTGATTTCCTTTATATTATTGGAAGTCTAGAAAAAGTCAAATCATGTCATTTTAATTAGACAACAACTTTAGTAAGTTTTTTGGCTTCAATGAAACTGCTCAGACTTCATTTTTGCTAGTTGCCACCCATGAGTCTATATTAGCTCTTTTTTAAAAAAAACTTTCTCACTCTATATAAGATAATATTATGAATAGAATATTTATGGTGTACTTGATGATTAAGAGTTTTTTTCTCTTACAAAATCTCTGGAAGGAAATTTATAAAATTCAGTTCTAGAAGCCTCTAGGGAGATGGAAACCCCAAAATGGCAATCCTTTGTAATCAAAATGAGAAAAATTTATTTTTCTCTTTGGTTTTTTAATAATGAACTCTTGAGATTTTAAACATTGCAAAAGAGGTTCTTGGAACAAGCAAAGTTGCAGATTGCCTAGAGTAGCACACTAGAGAATTCAGAAAAACAGATACATTTCCTCTGATTCATATATAGCAAAACATTTGAAAGTTAAGCCATTGTTCTTGCTAAAGAAGTAATTCAGATTCTACGGTGTGAAGACTGTTGCTTGACTCTTAGTGTTGGTGTTACTGCCTATTTTACATGCCCCTCCAATTCCTTGAATTTTCCTTGACTGCCCTAACTGTGAAGTAAAGATAAATTCTTATAGTGTCCTTTGGCTGAATCTGCATCAGACCCCTCAGCTTCTGCCAGTCTAAAGAAGCTAAAATTTTGCAGGTTTACCCAATGAAGCTCCTTCCCCAAATTTGTGTCCTTGACACAATCTAGTAGTGAAATTTCTACTTGTACTAGACTTTTGAAACAGCAGGCAACTTCTGTCTCTGAACTAACGCTTCTTTTTGCTAGGCTTTGCTAGAGAAAAGCTGCAAGATTTTAATTTGTTTCAAGCTTTTTTGCACATACTTGTTAAGACATGGGTTTTGGGTTTGGGTGATTGGTTTGGGATTTTTTATTGCTTTTTTGGTTGCTAAACCAGTTGGTTTATCTCCTTGTACAAATACCTCAAAAGTAAAGCTAAAGAACTAAAGAACTGCAAGGACTGCTGGGAACTGAGTAACATTGCTGATTAATGGCCTCCTGCCTCTGAAAACTGCAAGTCAGATATGAAATTTCTTGATAACAAAACTGGAATTTCATATTTTAGTTCATATACATATTCAAACTTATATTATTATGCGTGCATGCTTTCTTCCTGACATGCACATGAGCTTTCCATCAAATTTTTTGTTGGTTACTAAAATGCTTTCAATTAAAAGGGTTATGTTGTAATTTCTGTTGTTGTAAAAGCCTTTGGAGGTTATGAAATGACATTGGATTTGACAGGAAACTTGGATACAGTGGCTACATATACCCACAATGGTCAAGATTCAAATCAGAGTATGTCAGTTAAGTTTGGGGAGCTAGTAGTAAACATATTGAACTAATCTCAGAAGGAAGGTGGTTAAAACCAGCTGATGCTTCCCAGGAGCAATAACAATGTTTGTGAATATAATTACGGGTAGAGCTCCTGAAGTCTGGCTTGGCTGCAAAATCTGTTTAAAAACATAGGCTTTTAATTTCTCTTTTTTTCTTCTATCCTTACCTCCTATTCTCTTGACACTGAAGTGAATTTCATTAGATCTTTACTTTGGAATCTGCTTTTATTCATTTCAGGCTTATGAAACCATATTATCTCTTTCTGGGTTTGGCTTCAGAGGCACAGTGTGAGAACCATTATGCTTGGGCTTCTGGAAACACTTTTATATGTATTATAACTGGAGATTTGCACCCTACCCAGGCAAATGGCTGCAAATGTCCTCTTTGGCGGAAGATATTTCTCTCTGTTGGAGGTTATTGCTATGTATCTTTCACAGTAGTTAGAAGTTTGAGAATACTCAAAAAATAGGGGGTGTTTGGCAGCAGTGTTTGATCATAATTAGCAGCTAATTTCTTCCATTTTGAAGATGCCACTCTATAAAATAATGGGGAAACTGTGCTGGCTCTAGGGCAATGTATACTGCAGCAGTGTACAACTGGTCACTAACCAGGAGTGACACCAAGCAGAGCCATGCTTTAGAGTTTTTATACACATCATTAAACAACTGGAATTTTGCCCACAAGTTCAAAAAGAAGACTAATCCTGGAGAGCTTGGGTCATAAATGTGCTCTTGATTTTTTTAATGGGATTAGACAATTACTTTTGCCCCTGTTCTCACTTTTAAGATCAATTTTGGGGTAAGATTCTCTCAGCATTACCACCATGATTTGCATTTCCAGATGTTACTACAATAAATGCAACACCTATGATGAAAAATATAGTTCACCTTTTCATAAACATCGAGTGCAAAGTATACATACAAGCCTTGATTTAATAGATCAGCCTTCAGTCAGTAAGACCTACCTATTATTCAGATAGATCTAAGAATATATTTAATGTGTCTCCAACCCATGTTGTCAATCTAGACTGGTAAATCTTTCCTCAAAGGACACAGTTGCTGTTTTTTCTTATAGTAGGAAAAAGTGTGGCGTTTTCCCTGATCTCCTTTTCTTTTTAGGTGAGTCATAGCCATCAGCAGATTTATAGAGATTAGTCAGCTATTTGTTTTTATTTCAGAATGGGGATAAGCCTTAACAATAAAGAAAACAGTACTGACTTTAGAGTTAAGGGAGAGCACAAGGCAGTTTGTGTAAATCTCATTGCAGCTCATTACTTTTAAACACTAGAAATGAGGGTGTTTATTGAACACTAGAGATCTAGCAGACCTATATGTCTGGCCTTGACTGTGGAACCATGAAGAAGCCCGTTCACTTAGGTCATTCAGCCCAGATTTTACACTAGCCTCAAATGTGCTGAGTCAAGACTGTAGGAGCTGAGCAAGCTTGGCAAGAGCAGTCATGTGAAGCAGAGCTTATTGCTAAGACTCAGGCACTTCCAAATCACAGTCTTACATATCCAGGGCAATGTAAGACACACAGCCAATTCTCTCTGCTAGGCTCCCTGGAAAATCTTAGCTTTAATGTAATTAAGCAGCAGAGTGAGCTCCATTCGCCTTAACGATGCGAGTCTCACACACCTTGTTGACAGTTTCACTGTGTTGCTGCATTATGTCTCTACTTTGATTAGGCCCAGATACATTTAATTAGCAGGTTGTTTGATCAATTAGATAATGAACCCTAAAGTCACCTTCTTGCTTAGATGTGCTTTGAAGAACAATTTTAGTCTTAGTGACAGATCCTCGAGAAAGAAAAGAGGAGAAACCAATGCAATTAAAATGTGAGTGCACAAAAATGCCTATATGACTCTGGAGCATGAAACTAAAATTACTTTGAACTCTAAAACATAGAAGACATTGAGTTCAATGAATATAAACACCAAGGTTTTCCACTGAGTTATCATTTGATTATGTCTATGATGAATCCGAGAAAGATATTTGAAAGCGTCCTTGCTCCCACATCATTGATTTTTCTAACACCACAGCTGGGCTAATACTGAGTCAAAATTTAATCAAGTTTAGTGCTTATGCAGCACTCTCATAAAATGCTCCTGATTTTGTAATGAATAGTAGTAGGTAAAAAACCAAAAATGAGAAAAAAACCCAACCCAACTGGAACCAAAAATCCCATGACCATTTACTAGGAAATATTTACTAGCAGAATTCTGACACAGTGGGATGGAAAGAGATGGAAGTTCGCCTTCAGACAATCAGAAATTGCCTCAACTGTGTTGAGTATGTGGAATTTGGAGTAACGATGTATCAAGGTTCATCTTGGCTTGTGAGATTATGAGCAGGCCACATTATGCCATGCAATAAAAAGAAACGATAGGGGAAAAAATTAATTATTTTCAGGGATTGGCTTCTCTCCATATCTTTAGTTTTTCTTTGCTTCTGTATTTGTGCTTTGCAGTTTCAGCTTCTTCATTTGGAAGATGTTCCTACCATACTTAATCCTGGGATATAAGTAAAGAATTAATATTTAATGCAAAATAAGTTGCAGTGATAATTAACATGTCAATTCTTTAAAAGCTACAGTGACTATATCAAGGATCCAAAAACTGGTCAAATTCTACTGCTGGCACCAAAATTTTGGCCAAATACATAATCAAGGTACAAAGCATGAATTTTTTTTCCAAAGTGATTTAGGAGGTAAAAACAATCTAGAATGTGTGGGAATGAGAAACAAGACTTTGTGTGCATGCATACAAATGTGTGCACGTGTTGGAATGAATCTGTCTATAGAATTCTTGCATCAAATATTTCTGTTTGTTGTGCTTTCTTGTCATGAGTGTTAACTTTGAAGCCCACTTAGTAGAGAAAGGAATTCACTGATTTCTATTAATCTAATTTTACTGTGTAGCATTGGCAGTATGTAAGCTGTTCAAAACCAGGAAAATGAAGTATTTCTGTCTGCATTCCTGGTAAATAGTGAGAAATCTTGTCATAACGTAGGTATTTTGTTTGTACTGTGGTAGAGCATGGTGTATTGTCTAGTAGAGTTCCATTGGAAATACCTGATACAATTTTTCTTTCAGACTTCTAGGCCATCTGTAGACTTTTTTAATATTTTACTCTGTTATTGGAACAAATTTTTACACTGCTTGAGTTAAGAGAGATATCTTGAAGATTGTGATTCTTATTCTTTTTAATACTGGACTTAAGGAAATCTTAAATGTAACTAACTGGTACAGACAGCATTAAATCATCCCACTCCAAATGCAACTATCAATCCAATAAGGTTAATTATCTTCTCTTTCCTCCAACTGCCATCAATGCTAAGTATTTAAGAGATTTTTTTTCTTGAACATCATTCACACTTTGTGGGATGTGTTCTGTATTTTCTTTTTTGGGCTTTAGTCATACACTTCTTTTCATGTTTAAGTCCCAAATTCATGCAGAAAAGCAAAATTGTAAACCTCCCCATGTCTAAAAAAATCAGTTTTGTGTTTATTCTTTCCATTTTCTTCTCATATCAATGTCCTACCCCGTTTTTCATTTCTGTAGGAGGTCTCTCACTCAGGACAATTAGTCCTTCGAAACATCTGATCAACAGATTTCTTATAAAGCATGTTATTGTTAATATTTCTGGTCTCCAACTACCTAACAGGAACACAAGAATGGTCTTTCCAAGTCAGACCAAAGGTCCATGTATATTTTTCCTGTAGTGGCAGACAGTAGATATACAGGAAAGATTATAGGAAAAGAACAAAACAAAAAAACAAACAAAACTCATAATAACAATAACAATAATAATAATGTATTAATTTACTCTCTAGTATTTTCACCTTAAAACTTTGTTGGGATGTTATTTTTGTGATACTTTTGATAGTTTGTCATTCTGCTAGCTTGTCTCCTTGCGTCAGTTTTTGGTGCAAGGTCACCTGGCTAACTGTTTTTAACATGATGAGTGCCTTGATATAAGGGTGGTAATACTGGCCCAGGTATTCTTTTTCTATAAGGGATTATATGAACATGCCAAAGACCTAGAGCTTGTCAACTGTTTTTACTTCCTTCCTAGCTAGGTATTTGTCAGTCTCCAACTCTTTCCAGTTCAGATTAATTTCTGAGCCTGGAGTAGATTTATATTTATTAATTCCTATTGGTTTACTCTTCCAAAAACTCTCCTAGCATCCATTTCTGGATAACTATCTGCTTTCTGAAAAAATATTTATTTTTGTGTCATGATGCATATACTTTTTTATTTTCTAATGCTTGTGTAGAGAGATGCAGAAAAACTGGACACAGTGGTCCAGGTGAGGCCTCACCAGGACAGAGCACATGAGCAGGATCGCGTCTCCCAGCCTGCTGGCAATGTTCCTCTTAATGTGCCCCAGGATCCCATTGGCCTTCTTGGCCAAAAGGGCACTGCTAGTCATTGGCAGCTCGTTTTCCACCAGGACCCCCAGTCCTTCTCCACAGAGCTGCTTTCCAAGAGCTCAGCCCCAGCCTGTGCTGCTGCAGGGGGTTGTTCCTCCCCAGGAGCAGGACCTGCACCTGCCTTTGTTCAATTTCAGAAGGTCTCTGTCTGCCCATCTCTCCAGCCTGTCCAGGCTCTTAAGGTTTGCACAGCTCTCTGGGGTGTGGGCCTGTGCTGCTGATCATGACTCTCAGGGATCTGCCACTCAACCAGTTCTCAACCCACCTCACTGTCCATTAATCCAGCTCACACTTCCTGAGCTTACCTATGACAATATTATAGGAGTCAGTGTCAAAAGCCTTATGGAATTAATACATTTAAAAAGGGAATGGCAAGGCTTTTGTTTTCTGTTTTTTCCCTAATAATTTCTGATGTTGATATGCTTTTTTGACTGCTATAAAATTGATTCTGTAGAGTTAACCACTGTCACATCTCAATCCTCCTCTGTGCAGCTGTTCCCCTGCATTACAGAATGCATTTATCTGAATTGTCCTTACCATCCTGTTCTTCCTACATGTGCCTACCTCTTTCTGCAGAGGATGATGAAAGTCTTTACCTCGAAACTGTAGGGATGATAAAAGTCTTTACCTCAAAAATAAATAATAAGAGGAAAAAAAAAGGAATTTCAGAATAAACTTCACAAATTCCGTGTGTGCTAGGAAGTCTAAGACACTGTTTCAAGCAAACTAAAGTGAGAGAAATAACTAAAACATTAAGGTTCCTGACCCGCTCTGGAAACCTGTGTTCTTTCTTACATAAACTTGGGCGCAAAATTGGGCAACAAGAATTTTCGAGATTTAGGTTAAGCCAGAACTCCAAAGGAAGGAGCCCCAGGACCACTAGGTCCATCATTCCACAGCAGGCAGAAAGATGGTCTTAGATAATATCTGAATAGGGCTGACACTCTTTCTGGACTTCTCACTCCACTGGAAGCTCTGACAAATTTGTTTTATTTCAAGGATTCAGTAAAAAAAAAAAGTCTTGTAAAACTCCTGACCAGTCTTATTACTCAGCCCACTAAGCATAAAATCAAATCTAGGAGGTGACCATTAACTCTCAGGGAAATCTGGCTTTATTTTATTAAGAAAAGAAAAAAGAAAAACAGTGGATATTTACACATGGTCTGTAGCAATTTCTGCAGCAAATTCCAATATATATCTGTGGCCAGTAGTCATTTTAAAGAGCAGAAAGTGTCATATCTGAGTGTAGGATGGTAAAATAATTTGACATTTTAAAATAATACCTCATTATAAATTGTCAATAGCAGCACAATGACTCACCAAAGAAGGTAACTCATTATCATGACCTAAATAGAAAAGAAGTAGGAATGACTCTGTCAAAAAGAAAAGATTAAGGCATCCTGAGGAAGGACAAACACCAGCAGCTGAGTTTGAGGAGGTCTATATAGAAACATTCATATTTTTAAATGTTATGCTAATTTATTATTTTCGTGCAATAATAAAGCCAAACCACAGCACATACATGAATTTTGAACTCTGCCTTGTATGTAGAGAATCCTGGGAAGCATGCCTGCTCACACAGTGTTACTAATAATAGCATAAATTTTTAAAGCAGACAGAATTTTTATAGCTAATGCATGTGCGCTTTGCACTCTGCAGTGCAGACAATGAATAAACACCAATAAGGTTTTGTTTCTGCTGTTCATGAGCCAACATAATGCTGTTATTTGTGATCAGAGCTTTGCAGGAAAATGTTAAAATAAAAAGAAAAAAGTGAAAAAGAGGAAAATAATCCCTAGTGTTTAAATTAAATTTTCTGTTGACAGTACATTCCTGTAATAGTTATTTCTTTAATGGAAAATATAAATAAATAAAGAGCACACATTTAAATATGTGTCAAATGGCTTTGATAATCTCATTCTTGAGACTGACATTTCTCTTCAAGATCTTTCTAATAAACAAAAATTAATTTTTGTATGTAGGGAAAAAATACGTTTTAGACAGATCTTAAGCTTTAGAGAGATCTATGAAAACTGTAATTTAAAAAATGCTTCGTCTTCAAGCTGAAAAGACAGGGAACTTGGAAATATAAAAAATTGTTTTGTCAATAATTTCTGTACCTTGTTACCTTTTTGAATGCTTAATTCTAATTTGCAGCCACCATCAGTAAAACAATTTTAAAATACGTTTTGAGCATGTTATGTTCAGGCATTTAAGTTGCTTTCAAAGGGTCAGCTTTAGAACAATTAATGGCATAATATTTGGGACCTGGGCATTGATTTTAATGATGTCAAACTAGCTGGGGTTAGTGTAAATATGTAGAAATGCTAGGTAAGGTGGGAAATATAGAGACAGACTTTGACAGCTGTGGTCTTAAGAATTTTATGACAGTTTTCCGCATTTCTTGTATAACATATTTTGCTAAATATTTCTGATTCTTTTTAAAGGATGTTGCTGATGCAAATGAAGTTGCAATGCATTCACTCATGTTTTATCCTTATGCATATACATACTTAGTTTTAAATGTGGTACAGAAGGAAATGCCATAGGTTTATTTTTGAACTGCGGTCACGGGAGCTTTAATTGCTTCTTTATGTGAAAAGCTTTTCGTCAACAACTTTGGAACAGGCCTTGTCCTCTAATTACTCTTTCTGCAAAAATTGTCCATGCTCAGAGTTTCTCTGACTGCCTTTTTCCTCATTACTCTCTGCCCACTTTTGGAGTATGAATAGCTATCAGTACGTGATTTTTCTTTCATATCCTGCCAAGGGAGGTCTCTACTGTGCACAGCAATGTGTTGGTGATTTAAAAGAATCCTTCTCTGCAGGAAGCAATAACAGTAGAAATTATTTAAACAAAACCTAAAATGTCACCTTAGACTAATGAAATTCCTTCATCAAGCAACACAGAGTTGACACTTCTGTGAGACCCTTTAAAACTCAGATTAAGAAGAGAGTATTAGACTTGAAATGACAGAAAACAAAACCAGCTCTGTTTCCCCTGGAAATAGTTGAGAACAGTATGTTGATTATTCTCAGACACGCTGATTTCACAGGCACTGACCCTAACTCAGCATAAAGAACAGCTAACAACATGGCTTTAGATGGCTGGCAATGTTATCTGTTGTTCATCATTTAAAAAATGAAATAGCCGTCTGTCTTGCTGCACTCATATGTCCCCTCATATGCAGGGAGAGAGTTGAGGAACTGCCTTACTGGCTCCACCTGGAGATTATTTTCTTCAATTTTTTCCATCCCAGAGAGTGGGCAGTACAAGTGCTCTAGTGGAAAAATATAGAATTCCTTGACAGATGGCAGTTATAAAATAACCTGTGTGTAACAGAGTTTTCTTTTAAATTCATCTCAATAAATATATCAATGTGTGCTGTGAATTGCAGGGCTTTGTCACTCTTTAATTCAGTTCAGTAAGGTTGTGTGTTTAAACATCTTGAGATGCTTGCAATGCCAGCAAACACCCATTGGTCTCCACATTTAAATCTAGACAACCTCTAGCCTAGTGATACCTCTTGGTGAATAGCAGAGACCAGCTGCTTTTTTGGGGAGGGCATCAGTGTTTATAGAGGTTCCTTGGTTTTAGTGGAGCGCAGATGTGAGAGCACAGCACTGGGGAGCTGTTTCGGAGAGCTGCAGCTTTCCTGAATAAGGACTTTTACATGTCCTATAGGGACACTCTGGCATCACTTCACAACACTACATTTGGCTGCACAAGACTGCAAAAAAAAGACATTCATAACATTTAGGCTGAATCCTGAGGTTGGAATCTTCAGCTTCTTTTAGGATCAATTAGAAATGGGAACTTAACTCAGATAGTCCCTGCACACACCACCATTTCCCTCTCAGCTGCTCAGCTGCATGTGAGAGCTTAGATGTAATTTCGCCTTGGGCGCAGAGCCAGTCCCTGCAACACTGAAAGAAGTGATAGTTCAGGGCTGCTCTTTTACGTCTTTTCATCACTGCTGAGTGTTGTTTTACTTTCCTCATTTCAGAAAGAAACCCATCATCCAGTGTGTGGGCTGTCAGCAGCTCCCTCGCGCTCTCATTTTCTGCTGCGGTACAGCCCGATGGGGACTGCTGGCCATCCACGATGTTTCCACAGCCCGCCTGCTCTGCCCCCAGCTTTCCAGCCTCCCTTGCCTGCAGGGTGTGCCTATAAATTCTCCCTGCAGACGCGGCGCTGCACGCAGTGTGATCGGCGCGGCAGCAGCCGCAGTTATCTAGAGAGATGTCTGCTTCCTGCAGGGAGAGATTTTACCACATTGGATCCGGTCACACAACCATGACATCCAGCATCTTGCTTTAAGCAATGACCAGTACCTGATGTTTCAAATGAAGCTGAAAGCACCTAACAATGTAACTGGAGAACTGTGTGTGGCAGAAGGGAAGCATTTATTTGACTGGCTCTGGGTGCCTATGGAATTGAAAACCCAGCTATTTCCGTAATAAACAATAAAGCCATGACTCCCTTCTGTGTCTGCAGCTGGACTTAGGAGTACTTTAGCAATAATGACCAGCTATCTTTAATTGGTCTGGGGAAAAAATATAGTGAGAGCCAGAGATGACATCTGCAGCACAGACTTGGAGAAAAAGGTATTTTCTATCTACTTGAATTTACAGGCAAGTTGGAATTTTCCTGGCCAGACTAACAAAACCATTGACTGACATGCTGCTAAAACTACCACACTGTGCTGTTAACACTGGTTCATTATATTTTATTGCTGATTGCAGGGCTGCTGGTATGGAACACTGTGTTCAGATAAAGCTCCTGTGAAGCACCAATGTGAAATAGGGGGACTCTGATAACTGTACAAATTAAGATACCTTTAATGGGTTATAAAAGCACAGCCCATCCACAGCTGTTTTTTAGAAACTGATAGTGATTTCCCTGTTCTAGTTATCAGATAATTTTTTAAACCTGTTATCTTTGCTGATTTTTATTATCTGTGATAATTTTGATTGAATTGTTTATGCTGGCAGTGATAATAAGACTAAAATGTTCTGTTTAACGTAATTTGATTTTCAAGGTTTCAGAAGGACTAAAACCATGGGTGACAAATTTTTAGATGAAATCTTTGATCATGCAGAGTTTTAGGAGGTCGTCTTAGTGCATGCTGAATCCCAGCTGCAGTGAGCTGCACATTTCTGTTATGCTGCTGGATGTGTTTTCAAATGAAACATTTATTCCAGCACCTATAGTATTTTTAATGATATAAGACTACCAATTTCACCATAAGAACAGATTTTTTAAAAAGAAACAGGACTTCAACAAGGGAAGATTTCCCATGTGAATCCATCTTAGGAAGGTTGGGGTGAATTTTAGACAGACTACACAGATCTGTTCCTCTGTTGATAGACTTGTTTCCCTATGCTGTTAAGAACTAAAAATTTAATGTAATTAAAACACTGAGAGATCAAGTTTGTTTTTTTTTTTTAAAGTGGGGTTTTTAGTCACATAAGAACATATATTTGCCAATTCAACAAGACACATAAGAAGGAGATTTTGAGTAATTCTTGGGGCTGGAATGTAATTCTGTCATGTTTGTGTCTGGCCCAACACAGACACCACTAATTAAGGGAATGCTCTTTTGGTTCACTGTGCAGAGATTAGCTTCATTTCAGTGAAGGCAAAATCTTGGGTCCGGATTTAAAATTAGGTATTGCAGACATTCCACAGAGGAAAGCTCATTGAAATGTCTCCTTGGGTACATGTAGTTCCCTGCATTTGTGCTTAGTAGTAGAGCATAATTAGATTTCAAATTAATGGATCATGTGACTATCCTCAAACAAGGCTAGGCTAGGGTGAGTCAGTGGGCAAGTGAGTTAATTTCCTCTTTTGAGACCTTAATTCCAGTCCCTATCTCTTTTTAAGTATGTGTCTCTATGAAATATATATATTTTGGTATGTTTATGTATTCACCTCTCAGCTAACAACAGAATAGACAGTCAGCTGGGCTAACATCTTTGGAAAGATGAAACAGCACTTGTAAATGTCATGATTTGTCTGGAAGCCCAAGCCACAAACAAGTATCTGAGGAACTGGTCTCAGCAGCTTTAAGGCATGATTATTCTATGAAATAGAAAATGGTAACGAAGACACTCATCTTCCCATTTCATTACCTCTCCCCAGAAGCAATTCAGTCTCATTTGCATGGCACAATATTCAGGTTGTTGAATCCTAGTCTCTCAGGACTGTCTCAAAGGACTGGTAATGTTTTCAGATCCTCTGCATAAACATCCACTGCATACTATAATTCTGCACTTTCTCCACTCCATAATTTTTTCTTATTTCTATCTGGAGTACACACACTAAAAAAAGGGGTGGATGACCCTAAATTAGAAGACATCACAACATGGCTTTCTTTCTAGTTTAGAAATAGATGATCTGTTCTATTGGGTTCAACTGAACCCAACAGAAGAAGTCTTTTAAAACTCCAGGAAAATTACTATGGACAATGCAAAAATAAGTTGTAAAGAGTAGGTCTGGCTTAGATCCTCAAAATTAGATAGACACCTTGCTCCTACTTTAAGAATTAAAGATTTGATTATCATGAAGCATGCTGGCTTTAGTCCTTTAAATCTCCATGTATTTGTGCTTATCTCTAAATGACTCACAAGAAAATATGTATGAGGAAGAGAGAACCCAATGTAGCATTTAACAGGCATGAAAAGAATAGAGATCTCCTACAAATGGAACAGGACTGCATTTCTTTTCTTCTTAAAACATGTGGAGTGTAATGAACCTCTTGTGAGAAGAAAGTATTTTTCTAATTATTTTACTGCGGCCAGTACTTCCTCCCCAGAACCTAACTAAAATTATTTCTTTTAGATAGTGGTTGAGGGTTATCTTGTAGGATGGATAAAACTCTCTTGTAAAGTCTGTAGAAATTAAATTCTTTAGATTTTTATCCCCAGGCTCTGCAAAAAGAATTTCCAGGCTTTTGAATAGTTTATTATCATCAAAACCACTGTGTACATTTCATGGTATTGCATAACAGGCTATTTTTCAGTAAGTTCTGTTGCCAGTAGTTTTGGATGAGTGGAAGGGATGAAGTAAAAAATTTTTAAAAAATTAAAAGAAAGCAACTTATTAAGAAGATACATTTTCTATTTTTTTTTCACAAGTCCTATGTTTTTTGCATTATTTACCTATTTACCACTTAAGTTATAACAGATGGTCAGAGGACTAATTGACCATAAATCAATTATTCTATTTCATTTATAATTACAAAAGAGTATTTTTCATGTTTAGTTTGCTGGTGTGCAACCTTTTCAGTTGGTTTTTCACACCACATGAGTCAATGGCACTAATGAGCCAGATATGGTGGTAGTAATTAGCTGAAATGAGCTTCTTGATTCTCCCCCCCTCGTGATTTCTTTTTATTAATTTTTTTTATCTGACCCTTTATTGAGAAAGACTCTATAACTCTATGATCTTGAGTCAGGAAGCTACTCTGCTGAGTTTCAAGGCCAAATCAGCTTTAGCTCAGACTGAGTAATGACCTCAACAGCATATTTTAGCAGCAGGGTATAAATTTATAATCCTCAGCATTGCAGAACAAAAGTTCTGCTACAAGTGCTGCAGGAATTGCCCCATTATCTGTGGCACAGGACATAGTTTTCTTCAGCTAGAAGTTGCAAATAATGGCAAATGGCACATACACCACCCAGCTTTATTGTGAATGAACAAGGGGCAGGGAAAAAAATCCCTACACTGCTTACAAAAGCCAAGTTTGAATTCTATTTTTCTATAATAGGTTCAAGATTAACTTGCAAAGACTGATCTTTAGATACATCAGGTATCTGATACTACATGTAGGCAAGGAAGTATAGGGGAGAAAAGTTCCTGAAAGACTGAATATTTGGACAAATTCTGCTTTCATTTCCAGCAAACGTAGAGTTCTACCCTATGAAGTGAGTATGACTATTTTTTTTTCTTATACCGACATTTTGAGTGATACTGTACATATATCAATATTACACTTTTAAATGCAATTTGGACAATAAACTACAGATGTTAAACTACAGAACAATTTTTGAAGTTCATTCTCTCTCTTGGCAAAGCCTTTTTGCTTTTTCCGGATTTTGCAACCAGCTGCTTTAAGCAAAAGAAAAATAGTAGCTCATACTTGTGAGAAATGATTCAGCATCAAAGATTATGGGTACTTTTTTCTAATACAGTCCTGATAGTTTTACACATTTTTTTCCTAACTTAACTGAAGTGCTGTGCAGCCTCACTAAGATCAAACATTCAAAATATGAAAGGCTTTTACCTTCTCCAATTGTTAATTCATGCTTAAGATAAATCTGTAACTTGAAACAGAAAGGTGGTATTTCTGCATATTGCATAGTGAATGGGATGCTGTTAAGGGCTATGACATTTGCCTGAATGGACAAGTGGGAAACAGCAGCATCACAGAAACATTCCAACTTTTCTTCTGAAGTTCTCTTAATTGCCATTGGTCAGTGGCACGTGAGTTATCCTTGAGTGAGGTTACGGGGAAAATAGGGGAGATTAAGTGATTAGTTTAGTTTCTGCAGTTCAAAACAGCTGATTATTTAGTACCAGTTGATGAAAGTATAACTAAGGTAGATTTAATGTTATTGTGAAAACAACATTGTTTCCACCAAAAGAGAAAGCTTGAACTTGGGACTTTTGGTTCTGAATTTGTTTGTTAATTTTGGCATGGCTTTGGCAAGTCATAATTAATCAGAAGAGGAGTGAAAATAGGATTTAAATTTAAGTACTTATAATCTAAACATTCTAATGTCTTCATTCCAGAGGAAAGATTCCCATGCATATCAAACACTGAATTCCTCATAGCCATCATCCATATCTACTAGGAACCTCTTCTTGTTTATTCCTTGTGACAGAAATCCAATTGTCATTGCCAAGGACAGAGACAGAAATTGTTGTAGAGGATCTTTGTGACCCTGGTGTTGATTAAGTGGAAACAGTTTTGAGAAATTCTGCATTAAATATAATTTCCATAAGAATATAATGAACTAATTACCAGACAAATATTTTAAAAAACTAATCTTCATTCTTGCTCAACAGTGAACAAAGAGAGATGGTATCCTTTGTTGTTATTGTTGCTTTTCTTAAATGTATGTACTTTGGCCTGCAGTTACCTGAACCAGCACTTGGACAAAAATGTCGGATCAGGAGTTTGAGAAACTATTTAAATGGATGCAGTGAGACAGAGCTGGTGCCAGTGAAGCTGCACTGATTTATACAAGCTGTGGATCTGGCCTATGAATTTTATTTTTGACAGTAACCACTATTACAGCACAGTCAGGACTTTCTACAGGCATTCTTCATGACATAGAGCACTGGCTCAGCATCTATAACTAATTTGGTGTTGAATGAAGCGATCACTATGAACTGAATTGATATTGAAACTTCCCATTGAGAGAACATTCCAAAAATAGCAAAATTCAGCATGTGTTCAGAAAAAATGGACCTTTTACTCAGAAGCATAAAAATTCAGGTCATTTTACTTGTAGTATGAAGTATGGATCTTTGAATTTTACTCATGCTTTTGATGATTGTGCCACTGTATAATGGGCAGCGTGGCATGGCCAAGGATCGTTGGATTGAAAATGGAATTGGTCATTATTCCTTGCAGTCTGCAAGGAAGGTGGAGCAAAGCCTAGTTCAAAATCCTTGAATCAACAGTCTGAAAATCAGAATTTCACGAGGACAGCAGTAGTTCTGTACTAACTTCCAGGTATACTGTCTGCTGTTTTTGCATTGTATGTTCGTATTCTTCAGCAATGACTGATAAAATTCCTCTCATTTCCTAGTATGTTCTTACTTTGCCTTTTGGGAGATGAAGAATGACATCGAAGAGCAATTGAATATGATCTAGTAAGTGCATTTCTCACTCTTAAGTATGACTTGTTAAATTTCATTTTGAGAAATGAAGCTGTATTTAGTATATATATGAGGGATCCTGGTGAGAAGAAAAGCACCCCAAACTATTAAAAGAAAAAAATTTTCTTTTTGCTGCTATATAATTTTAAAATTAGCAATTTGTGCTGTACTTAAGGAAAAAAAGAAATTGCTGACAACTTGGATACCAGACTGCAGGTAAATTAAATTTTAAAATAAGGATTTAGTATTCTTTAAGAAAGAAGGAGAAATGAATTTTGTCAGTTCTTAGATGACTCTTAATTAAATTGAAAGGTGCCTTACTATGCTACTTTTATACATTAAGGAGGAACTATTAAACTGTTATGCTGACTTCAGTATACTGAAGTCTTGCTGGGCTACTTTGTAGAGCTGCAGAAAATGTTCCATCTTTAAACAGCTATAAAGTATTATGAAAATATTTTAATATAGCTTTACTCTCTTCTTGTGGTTACCTATAGAGTTCACTTTAAATCCCAGTATTTGCCACAGGTTACCTGTTTTAGTAAGAAATGTTGCTCAGGACAGTCTGGACAGCAGATACTGAATGCTAATAGATCCCACCAAATGATGGTTACTCTATGAGGAAGAGGTAAGATAATTCATGGTTGTTTCCCAAGTTATGTCTCACACCCCGTCTCACTCAAGACAAATGTCAGGGAAAAGACACTGTCTGGAACATGCTTCTGCAAATACTGATATAAAGATTATCAGTGTGCTTAGCTTACTGTTAGCTAAAGGATGCAGGGTACCAGTCTCTTCCCATTGGGTACCTAGCTTTGTGTCTCTCCTAAAAAGGATCCATTGCATCTGCTGAAAGAAATGGAAAGTTACAAGAAGCTATTTTGTCAAATTTGTAAAAGCAGATTTTTCTCCCAATCTATTCTACAGCAGTGTTTTAGTGTTGTTCTGACAGAAATAACTGTTCTTTAACATGATAGAGGTGAATGAGAAATCCACCTCACTTGGAGCCAAATCCTTTTCCAAATATATGTTTTCCAAAACACTAGGGAAGTTTACCGTAATTACTTTATGTCAAATTTGAGCATAGATATATAGCCCACTTTTCTAAACTTTTTAAAGTTTTCCTTTGATTTCAGTTGAAGACAGCAGCCTTCAGTATTTCTTACATAACATAGTAAATGATAAAAAACTGCTGTGAGTCTCTCCAGAAATACTTAGGTTTCAGTGGGAAATAAAGTAACTGTGATAGAGAAAGATAGATGGACGGATGGATGTTGTTTTTCAGTGAAGGATTTAAAAC
Source organism: Cardinalis cardinalis (assembly GCA_014549065.1). NCBI lineage: Eukaryota > Metazoa > Chordata > Aves > Passeriformes > Cardinalidae > Cardinalis > Cardinalis cardinalis. The sequence continues at coordinate 12,023,164 of JACDOX010000008.1, forward strand.
ACAGGGAAAACCTAAATAAAAGTTAATATATAACTCTAAGTTATTGCTATCTATTAACATAAAACCTCTCAAATTTAATGTACACCAGAGAACATTGTAAAAGAGGAGATAGGAACCTCTCCTTGATGTGGATTATGTCTGCTGTTTTTATTTCATAATTTTGATTGCAACTCTATAATTTATTGCAATAAGGAAGAAAAAAGAGAAAAAGAAAGGAAATACCTCATTATTCAGGAAAAGGAAATTTTATGTCTTGAGAACTAAAACAAGGTCCACTCTTAAGGTATAATTATTAGTCTTTCAGCATTCAGCAATCAGAATTCTTTATTTCGTGGTTAAAGCAATTAGTTTTGTCTTTACCATTCTAAGCCTACTTTATAAAAGCTCCATTTTCATAGCAGTTGTCTGTCTGAACCTCTTGATATTCATAAACCCTTGAAATTATAGAATAGTTTGGGTTGGATGGGATCTTGAAGATCATGCAGTCCAACCCACCCCCAACATCTACTAGACCAGGTTACTCAAAGCCCCATCCAACCTGGCCTTGCACAATTCCAGGAATGAGGCATTCACAACTTCTCTGGGCAACCTGTTCAAGTGCCTCACAGTAAAGAATTTTTTCCTGATATCTGATCTATGTCTGCCTTCTTTCATTTTAAAGCTACTTTCTCATGTTCTATTATTGTATGCCCTTGTAAAAAGACCCTCTCCAGCTTTCTTGGATGCCCCATTTAGGTGTTGGAAGGCTGCACTAAGGTGTCCCAAGAAGGCTTATTTTTCAAGAGGGGATAAGTTTAGTTTAGAAGGTACCAAGGATCACAACCTTCAACTGAAATAAAAATCATCTGGTTTCATTGACTTGAATGAAACAACTCCAGTTTATCCCATCTGGGAAATTGGTCTCAGTTCAGACAACTTCCTAGAATTACAGAGAAAAATGTTGCCTTCACTCTACTGAAAAGGAAAAAAAGTTATAAAGAGCAGCCTCAGGAAAGGGTTATGTATATCACTTTCTTTCCCTATATTTTTTTTTTCCATCATTCCCTCCCAGATAGTCATAACTTAGATTTAGATCTATGGCTGCAGTGTTAGAGGAAATTCTTAAATCTGTGCATGTTCCTTATCTCTGATACACAGCAGCTGTCCTGTCTTCCTTGAAATCCTTCTGCGATTTAGATCCCAGTTCAGAAATCAGGTCTAGTAAAGGAAATCTCTGTGCTTATATGTGAAGAATGTGAGACAGAACTCCCTGAAGTCTTTGCTGGTTCTAGTTGCTGTGATTACATTTTGTCATTTTCTGAGCATTCTTAAGCACTGAATATATGAAAAGCAGTACGAATAAAGAAATTAAGGTACTTCTCTGAAGATGCTTGAACCCAAGTTTTAGAACCATTCTTGGAGATCAAAGGCAGACAATGACAGACAGTTACTTGATAATAGCTGCCATTAGGCATTCTTGCACAAATGGATACATCTAGAAATAGGCAAAGAACTGCATTTGCCCATAGGCAGATAGCAAAATCCACTCTACAGTTAATTGTGTAATCTTCCAGTCTAAAAAGTGCAGTATGCAATGCAGGTCTGGAAGTCATCACAGTGTTGGGGATATACATGCTGTGTATCACTGATATTTAAGCCAATTAACACTTATATTTATCATTGCTTTTAGTACCTCACAAGTACATGGAACTGGTGTGAAATACTCTGGTGGGAGAGTGTCTGATGATGCCAAAAGTCTTTGGATACTTCAGAGGAGGAAGTATCATGCATTATCCATGTTTATTATAAGTACTTACATAGGTGCCTGCTAATGACACCTTGGAAATATTTCATGTCCTTGTCCTCGTGCATCTTTCTGGAGTAGGAAGAATACACAAGAATCCAGAAAATAATTTTGAGCCAAAGAGAACTAGATGCATTAGCACTTTTGTCCTTCAACTGTATTTTTGATGTGCTCTGGCTAGAGCAACAGTTAGAATTCAAAAATTCAGAAAGTTCTTTCTTGATAGAAAACAAACAGGGAGCTTTTTAAAAATAGTGTTGAGGTATCTTTAGGTGTATTAAGTATAGCTATGCATGTAAAAATGCATGAGTTTGAATGAAAACTTTACTGGCTATGTTGTGTTTTATTATTATCTTTAACTGTTGACCAGATCATGTGTTGCCTATAGTAACTCTGTATCTTTCAATGAACAGAATGAAAAACATAACCTAAATTCAGTGCTTGGGTCTTTATCAGTAACGTTCTCCTTTGCTGGAAGCTATTTGTTACCATAAGGTATGGCAGCTGCTTTAAATCAGCTGCATTAATATATTGACATTTTGAAATATTGTATTACTGGGTTTTTTTTCTATAGCTGCCTTTTATATATAGGAACTCTTTTTTAGCTGTCTCAGTTACTATTTTTTCCTTTTATGTTCTCTGACAGTTTTAATTAAATGAAAATTATATTTTCATATCCTTGAAAACTATCCTAAAAGAATGTCATCAAAGCCCTAGTGCTTACATCAGCAATAATCTCCAGTTGGCACTATATAGCAAGTTCTTATTCATATATGTCATGGAGTTCTGACTCCACTGAAACCAAATGCAAAACTCCCTTTGGTTTCTGTAGGAGTAAATTTTTACCTATGATTGTCTCTCATAGAACTAGTTAAAGATGCAAGTGTGTGGTGAGCTCATGCACCTAGAATACTGTATCAGCTTTTAAGAATCTGAACAGCTGAACAAGCAGGCAGCACTGCTGATACTGGGCATTAGAGCCTTTTGGTAACATGAAGCGGATACACAACACTCTAGTGAAAATTATCATCTAGTAAAGTATTATAAGCTAGCTTTCCTGGATCTGATATGACTTTCACATTAATGTAATAATATTTTGAATTTGGCCAGTGATTTTGACAAGCAGGCTATAAGGAGCCTGTGTAGAGAAAATATTCCATTAAATGAAAATGTATTCATCAAATTTAAAACCGTGTCTATGTGAAAAGTAATCTATTATTTTTCTCTATAAGACTTCCTGTAGAATGAAGCTCCAGAGAGATAACATCTATTCTATCTTCATAATTTATGATTCTTGGATTTATAGGTTGTCTGGACAAAAATAGAATAACTGATATATGTTGCCACATTTTCTCACAAATTCCTTTAAAGCCTTGGATTTTCACCAAGCTTCATTCAAAGATCTCTTTGTTAATCATTATTTGCTAGGCAGATCTATATTACCAATTCTTGAATCAGATGACATTCTGAAAAGATATGCACTGTGTCTTGAATACCTCAAGAAAACACACTGGGATGGATGATACAGGATTTTGCTAGTATCATATTTCAGTACGTATTGAAACACAATACTAAGTGTGTTTCAACACTCCAGGATTCATTTAGCATTTGAATAAAATTAATTTGAATAAAATTAAAATTGGTTAAAAAAATATTATTTTACCATGTTAAAGTGGTTGACACAGTTAAAAAAACGGATCTAGTTCTGTCTCATTAGTTTTGTTTCCAGTGCCTGACTGAGCTAGCTTGTTAAAGGATGTTTATTCCCTGTTAAGGTAAAATCCAAATGCCATTTTATATGTGCATGTGTGACCCTATGATTATGTTTTATACAAAGATATTTGGGGGTTAGTGAACTAATTATTGGAATCTAGAAATTAAAACTTTAGTAATTAGTCACTTTAGAGTGAAACTGGTTTCGAAACATTATCCTTCAACAGTACTGTAAACAACATGAGTCCTTTACCAGGTCAGAAATATATGTTTGTTAGAGAAAAATTGACACTTGAAAGAATATAGCTAATGACAATGAAATGTGTAGACCTTATATCAGTCTGACCTCACAGCAGAGAAGGTCATGGACTAGTTTGCCTTGAGTGCCATTGCACAGCATGTCTAGGACAACCAGGGGATCAGGGCCAGCCAGGGTGGGTTTTGGAATAGCAGGTCTTGCTTCACTAACCTGATCTCCTTCTGTGACAAGATGACCCACCTAGTGGATCTGGGAAGGCCTGCAGATGTTGTCCTCCTGGAATTTAGTAAAGCCTTTGTCTTCTGCAGCATTTTCCTAGAAAAACTAACTTCCCATGGTGTGGACAGGTGAGCAATTCATTGGGTAAAAATCTGGCTTGGTGGCTGGGTACGGAGAGTGGTGCTGAATGGAGCTAAATCCAGTTGGTCTTCCCTTTCCTCCTTCAGCTACTGAAGATAGTTCTCTGAAGGTGAACTATTGTTCTTTTTCAAGGGCTTTACATTTCCTTCGTTGTATAGCTCCAAATTATAATGAATGTCACATCTTGCCAGTTATACAATCTTATGGAAGGAATTTTCTTTCAGCTTTTATCATTGTAGTAATTTTATCATTATCATTGTTGGAAGGATTGGACTGCGTCTCAAGTGATCTAGACTGATGTCTGTGCTTTGTTGTTTGCTAGAAGAGTCCCATGAGTTTCAAGTAGGAGTAGCATTATAAATTGCAATTTCAAACTCCCCAAGTATTTCTTTAGATTTACCATTTATAGTGGCAACAACTTGATAATACATGTATTGCATCTGGCCAATATGGAGTGTGAATCTTGTGTTTTCAAAGTGTCTTATATACACATCCTAAATTTTGGTAAATAATTTAATCCATTATTGACTCAGTTTCTTCTGCTGTAAAAAAGAATATTACCTGTCTTTTTCCCAGAGGCCTTGTGAAGGTGTGTTTACATTTGACATCTAGTACAGCAGTCCAGGGAATGACGAATTGACGCCAAAAACTCCCATTGTGTGCAAAGGGCCCTGGGGTCACTACATTCAAGCAATTCCCAATAACACAACTCTCAGGTCAAAGTTTGTTGTTCAGATCCAGGAAAATACTTGTAAGTAGTTGTTATAGTCCCCCTGAGTCACCACATAGTTTCACTCTTAATTTTATTTCACTACCTGCCTCCTAAATTGAATTGAAACATTCTCCCACTTGTGATATTTAAAGGTGTACAAATGCTGTGCACAAGAGAACCTGTGACCTGCTCATTGCCCAGCAGTGATAGAGCTGGTAATAATGTGCTTGCTATTCTGGCTGTACTGCACTTTGGTAACACCTAGGGTTTAATTGAAATACACCCTGACATTGGTTTTGTTCATGAAGCATAGAATGGACATAATTACTATGAATCTACTGAGGGATATTATGGCAAAATGTCATATTACTAATTTTGGCTTCTCACTCTCTTTGGGGAAAAAAACCCCACAGATTTCAGTAAAAAACAATGTGCTGCAGTTTCATAGAAATCCTAAAACAAGTAATTTTCCAAAAAATTAACTTCTTATATTTCTCTGTACCTATTTTTTCTTTCAAAACACTATCACAGTAGGATAATTGCATTGCCCCTAACAGTTTCATATTCCTTCATAATTAAATAAACAGCTTGTAAATTGCAGACCACAAAGTGCCTGTGTTCCACTCTTACCTTAAGGGGTTTCCATAGTTACAAGGACAAGAAGTTTAACCATCATTTGCCACACTCAAGGCTATTTGCAGCCTTAACTTTTTAACTCATGTCTCTTTTTCTCTTTGTTGCTTTGTTTATTAACAGAATGAGGGAGTAATTTGGACTCAGTTAGCCGCTACAAATGCAATGCTGCAAAATGGACTCTGATGCTTTAGTGTGTTGTTAGCTGGGTATGTTTTTCCCAGAAGGTATTTTGAAATAATACATATTAACAATACAGCCTATCGTTATCAAGGTTATGAAATACCTACCAAGCACTTCTTCAACCAAACATCAAATAGCTTAGCAGTTTAAAAAGGAAAACAGGAAAACACTCTTCTTGACACGTCATCATGGCATAGAAATATTTAGGCAGATACTTATTTTAAATCATAATGCAGGTTTTCCATGGCTGCTTTAATATAATTCCCTTTCATCCTTAAGTCTCCTCTGTTTTACATAATACAAAGTTCATTTGGAAAAACTGTAGTTATTATTGTACAAACTCGATCTTTTCATGGCACTGAAATGGACAATTCTCTGATTTGCTAATATCAAAGTAATCTTCTAATTTTTTAAAATTACTTCAGCTTTTACCAGGATATCTCTGTTGCCAAACCGTGGAGAAGTATAGAAAACTGCTACTGCATTACATGTTTGTCAAACTAAAATAATTTTGTCTTCTTGTGTATGTTATCTGCTGAGGTCCAGAGCTCAGCAAGGCTCAGAGGATGATGTGTACAGGTGACAAGATTATTCAGCATTAGCACAGTCAGTAGACACCTGCAAATATTGTAATTAAGGAAATAATGTTTTGGACTTAAAAAACTAGAGTCAAATTTTCTTGGGTTAGGATGAAACTTTCTTAAGTACAGGTATATAGTCTAATTTTTTTTGTTTCCTTTTTTGTTTGTTTCTCTTCATTATACTGGCTACATTCGTATATGCATTCTTAGGTTGTTCTGACCTGACATTTCCCACATCTCTTTTTATCATTTGTGAGTAGTGAGAAAATTCTGAAAGTAATCAGGGCTAATACCTTGGATTCCATAAGCCTTACACATTTTCACCTTTTCATTTTTGAAAAGACATAAATTTTAATATTACATAAAGTAACAGATTTTTACCTACCAGTTTGAAATGTTCTGGTACATTTTTAAAAAGGATGGTAATTTACAATTTAATGTTTCCTTGTATAAAAATTGATAATATTATACCGGACCAAAACTAGTTTGTTTGAAATAAAGCATCACTGTACTATGTCTAAATTGATGTTCAATCGCTCCTAAAACAAAAAAGTACTGTGGTATTTCAAAAAGTGACCCCAGTATTGCAGGACTAAAACCTGTGCTGTTTTGGATGAGTGCTTTTGAACAGCATATAGTTTTTATCAAGGGTTGTTTTTTGTGCTAAATTTATTGTGGTTCTCAGATGCCTTCCTAACATGGATCTGTGATGTTAGTCTGATAATGAATGAAAAAAGAATCAAGAAAGCATAGTTATAGAAATTGTAGTGCAGTTTAATTATTGCTCACTGAGCTTTTTCTGCCTTAAGATAGGAAAGTCTTGAAGGTCTTGTTTGTCTTCCTCTTATATCACAGTTGGCACATGAGGTGCCATGACAGACTTCTGTAATTAAGAGAATTTTGTTATCAGGCTATTGTAAAATTTCTATTGTTAAGTTGACTGTTTTCCCCTACATAAATATCTGTCCAGAAGGAGATATGAGATGAAGCAAACAACAAAATGACAGAGAAAATGTATTTAATGAACTGAATTAGTGAAGCAAAATGGAACTTCAGTAACCCAGGGGGATCAGTGATGAGGTAGAAAACCTTTTTACCTTTATGTAATTGCTTTGAATCAAGCACAAGTCAATACAGAACAAAAGTTCCTAATGTCTATACAGGGTCTCAAGAAAATGAATCCAAATTAACTTTGGAAAGGGACTAGCTAAACTGCATTACATCCTTTTATGGACACTCTTAATTGAAGTTACAATGGCCTTGATTCAATTTAGCTTAAATTAAATTCTAAATAAGAATGTCCACACTAAGATTTAATGCAATAGAATTAACCCATTTAAAAGTTAATTCCAATTAAAATTCTAGAATGTTTCTGGGTGCGCTAAAACCAAACTGTATTGTGATGGCTTTTATGAAAGAATATTAGGTCATTGTGAATAGTTCATGGATTGCTCCTATTCATACAACTGTGAACAGTATGAATAGAGAAGTTAGGATTGTTCTGTCCTCATCACCCTTGGAGTGACTCCCTGGAGTGGCATCCAGGGAGAGGTCAACAAAGAATATAATTCCTCTTTAGATATCTAAGTTTGTCCTAAAGAAATATTTGTTATATATTATCTGATATTTTCTATGATTTTACTGTGAAATTAGTTTTACTGAGGATGCAAACTGCAAATGATGCTTAACAGTAAAATTATATTTATAAATAAAGAGAAATACCAAACTGACTGAGATTCAAACACTGTAAAATATCTTAATTTCTAGGTAAAATGCAAATATTTTTGCTTAGACCAATGTGCACTTCAAATTCTCATTTTTAAAAGGTATATTTCAGGTTCTTTTCTTTTACCTCATGTTAAAGAGGAAATTTTAAACCTTAGGAAGAAATGAGAGAGGAAACATGAAATCATGCTGTAAAATGAGGTGGGTGAAATAAAGCTGTTTTCTGTATAACAAAATGAAAGACAAGAAGAAAAAGGCAGACTGGGTCAAATTCACCCTTGATTGAACTCTCCTGAAATCAGTGGTGATTCAGGAGGATTGAATGTGTCCAATCACATTTAGGTCTTTCAGATCAGTGTCTTAGTGATTCAGTTGAGTCTTAAAAGGCTTGCAGGAGAGAACTAGGAAGGGTCTATGGTACAGCAATATCCGCTCTGCCGCCTACACTTGAATGCTTCAAGGGGCCACAGAGCTATGTCCCAGAGCAAAAACAGTGAAACATGCAAAGAGGAGAATAATTTGCATTGTGAGTATTTTGATTTGTCAGGTCTCATGAGTAATCAATTTGCATTGCAGGGCTGTCTATCTAGCCTGCTTTGGCCTCCACTGTATTTAACTAAAAATAAAATAAAAAACAAATAGATAAAAACTGCTGGGTTTTGAAGCCTCACAGGATTTTAGACATTATTGTAATGACTCCCTTAACTGCTGTTGAGACTTTTAAAGTCCTATAGCAATGAAAAGGGAAAACTGCTTTTTAACAATGTAGATAAAGTTACCCAGTTCTATAGTCATAGACATGGGGTTTCACTGTAGATCAATCTATTAGAAAAAAGGCAAACACCTCTGACTGTAGTCGACCCATGAAGAAATAAAAAATAAGATTAGGAAGAGGAAAGCATTTTAAAATGTTTACTGTAAACCTACTGTAAACCATTTCATTGATTTGACATGATGATGCACTGTAGTTGTCTGTTAAGAGCATAGCATGTGTTCCTTTGTTAGTGACAAAAGTATCCCATGGAAAAAGAGAATGGTGTCATTGTACTGTGTAGGGGCAGGGAACAGCATGCAAACTGCTTGCACTGCTCTTGAACTGAGAGCTCAAGTCCTTGAGGGTTCAGCCAGGTGGAAAGGTATTTCCAGAGAGAAAAGGGGGGAGGTGAGGTGGGCAGGAGATTATGGTGAGTGAATCCCTGGCAATGTGGTGCCATTGGCCCAACCCTGCACAGCCATATGGGGACACACATGTGAGGCTGCTGGAGCATTTGCAGAGCAGATGTTGGTAGAGCATTTCTGACCCCGGTGGAACTCCCTGCCCACAGCTCAGTCTCTATTCTGGGATGAAGGCTAACCCTCGTGTGTTTCAGTGCTTTGTGGAGCTAAAGCATATTGTGTGCGTGTCTACCCTGAAATTCCCTTGGCTGCTTCTGCTGCCATTGCTGCCAAAGGGGGATCAGTCTCAGGCCCTTGGAGCGTTCAGAGTTCCTGAAAAGAGAGTCAAAAGAGTTACTTCTGCATAAGGTCATCCTGGGATTTGGACCTATTTTTACTGCTGTACTCCAAGCTCTGTTCCATACAGAAACTATTTTCAATTCTCTGCTGCTGTGCTGATGCTGCCGGAAGAGACTTCCCATCATAATTAGCTGCTTGACGTACCTAGCTCCTCTTCACGTTTGGAAATCTGCTGTTTAATTTGCAACTGTAGAGTGGCTTGTTCTCTGAAAAACTGAAGATGTCATTGCAAAGGGTTTTTCTCTCAGAAAACCTCTTTAAAAGGGTGTGAGGAACAGTATACATAACTGTGCTATATAGAGTGAACGAAAGATGCATTTTCTGAATATTTGTCCACTTGAAAAAAATTGAAAAAAGTAATTTGAATGCTTCTCATCCTGAAGTTTTCTGGGACACGACTGAGAGAGAGCTTTTGTGATTTAACAGTTCTTCAGCTGAGACTTAACTGTGATGAATTTGTGATGATGTAATTTTACTGTGATAGTTTAAACACCTGATACTTGATAAATTCTGTCTATATTTTCAATGCAGCATATATAACATCACACCTCAACTTTTTTCATGGCAGAGGTACAGCATGAACCAAAGTGTGCTAGATCATACTGTATCTTAAACCATTGTTGCGGTCCGTCCCAGTGGACAGGTGAYGTGAGGATTTTTTGGTGCAAAATAACCGACAAAGGCACAGGGGATTTGCAGTAATGAATCAACAAAAGCAGTTTTATTGAAATAACCACAACAGTGTTGCGTTGGTGAGGGAACCGGGGAAAAAGGGAGCAGATAAGGAAAAGAGGGAGGAAAGGAGGGGGATGGGTTATAGCTACCGAAGCGTGATGCTGCTTTTTGTCCTTCGAGGTCCAGCCGTCGAAGCTCACCAGTTCATGTCCGGGGAGATCTTGAAAAGCACGGCTAATCAGGGCTCCAATTATACAATTTTTCGTTGGGGGAAGGAGAGTCGAAACAAAGGTCTCCAGAGAGGGGGAAAGAACAGGAAAGGGGGGTACACAGTGTCCAAGCCAAGCAATACGCAAAACCCATTGTTTTCATGGCCCAGTGCTTGCAGGTGCATTTATTCTGGGCAGCTTTTCCCCCCTCCACTGCACACCTCCCCCAGGTTGGGGGGGTCAGTCCCAGTCTCTGGAAGAAGGTGCGAGGGGGGTTTTCTTGGAAGAGGGGTTTCTTGTCTTGGTTCCTTGATGAAGAGGCTTCTTACATCTCTGCTTGTCTGTCACGATGGTTGAGGGTGGATGAGAGGGGTCTTCTGTGGGAGACCACCCAGAGCTCAAGCCAGGCAGGCCAGGAGGTAGAGAGAGAGTCCACTGTTCAGAAGGGGCAGGGTGCCCCCTTCGTGTTCCGCGTGGCATGTTGTGCAAATAACACCTGTGGAAACAAGCTGACAATCGCATGACTTTCCCCTTCCCACTGGCTCAACAGTTTTAACTTTTTGGTGGTCTTTTCTCCATGACAATTGTGAGCCAAAAATGAAGGATATTTGGGACAGACTCTCACAACCATGTATTGGGATAAAGTCATGGCCTTTGCACTGCACAGCTCTGCTGCTGAGGCAGTTTTTCATAGACCCACAGACAAGATAGAAAGCAAAGCATGAGTTGCCAACAGCAACTAAACAGCCAGCCAAGGGTTACTGGAGCTTGGGGTCACTGGAACTTGGGAAAATATCTTTGCCACCTGCCATACCTCATTAGGAAGATCTTTGCAAATGGCGTGGAAGTTCTCTTTTGTTATCAAAGATCCCCATTACAGGAAAATCCTTCAGCAATCAGAGGAAGCACAGTCACCTTCTCTTGGTAGTAAAGCAAAAGGAGAACAAAGCACATCCAATGTAATTAGGACCCAAGACTTAATTACAAAAAAAAAAAAAAAGGAGGTAGTATTACAAGGCCCATAAGGAAGGCACCTCTGCATACACATTTGGCAAAGTTACATTTCAACAGGGTAACCGTGGCATCCTCCGAGCTGTCCCTGAGGAAGGTTGCACTGTGCATAGCTGCAGAGGTAGATTAGCTCTGTCATTCCTTGCTTCATCTTCTGTACTGGATCTTAAGAGGGCAGAGCTTTTAGCTTACAGGAAAATGTGTAGTACATTGACAGTAACAAAGAGTCAGATAAGCTATAGAGAGGAGAATATGCACATCAAATGTCAATTTCAAAAAAAGATTTTTTTATTTCTGTGAAAATAGAAAACAAAATGAACAGCTCTCCATATATGTCTGGGAATGTCTCCTTGGCCATAAAGAGAATATACATTACTGTGCTAAAAAACCAGATGACTGTGGTAATTAGAGCAGTGTCACAGACACACTTAAGGCCATGTTTGGAAACACATTTGATAATTGTACTGTGTGTAGGGAACCAACTGTGCAGTAAGGAAATTCTTAACATTTTAAACTAAATTTTTAGTCTATACAGCAGAGGGCACTAGTGATATTGAATTGACTGTAGAGTTGCTATTTTGATACTAGAAAAATGAAAAAAAATAATACTTAGAAGACAAAGAGGTGTCAACAAGGACTACAGAAGCTGGTTGATGGTCTATATTCCATGTGTGGGCTTGTAAAGCTAAGCCTTTGGTGTTTCTAGCATAAATAGGAATTGAATAGCAAATTACTCTAGTACAGAGCTCCAGATGGATCTTTATGTAAAGCCCATTAAAATATTTCCATAACACCCTTCAAGGCTTTAAATTAATTTTCTACTCTTATTTTGTGCTAACTATTTTTTTTCAGGGTGTTTCCAAGATATTTATGATTTCAAATTGCCCTGATATGAAATACCTGCATCAAGAGTTCCTGGTTATTTAAGCTCTGAGCCCTGAAAAACAGCCATTATAAAAGAAAGGATCTTTTTACTACATTCTTCCAGCCACCAGGAATCTTACTGCTGTATTTCAGCCTCATGCAAACCTCAGTAGCTGGAAGTGAAGATTAGCAAGGTATTGCCTAGTATATTTTCTGCTGGTCATGGTCACTTTTTTGGATCATCACCTTCCCTGTACTTTAGCAGCACCAAGTCCACTTAGTGTGGTCTTGTCCTAAAAACAGGAGGCATTTTGCTTGCTGTACTAACAAAGAACAGGGTAAAAAGACAAGTAATATAAATAAGTCCAAAGTTAAATCAAATGTGGCTGCAAAAGCTAAGATTTGCTCTCACTGCCTCCTGGGAAATGTTGCAGAGGGATGGCAATATAGGTATTCTGTACTTATATATTAAGCAAGGTACAGCTTAGACGCAGAAAGATCAAACATACCAATACATGTGAAAACATATCTAGAACTTTGTATTCACATATCACAAAATGTCACAAATCCTGTCTTCAGAATTGTAGACTTGGAGAAGCTATCAATTAGTCAGTATTACTTCAAACTTGTGTTTGAAGTATGCACAGATTTGAATTTTACAGAAACCTGTCAGTGTCAGGTTTCCCTGGAGGTCTTTGATAGATGGTTGTACTGAGGCATATGTTCGAGACATCCCTAGCACAGGGCTAGGGAGAACAGTAAATGTAAAAGCCACAGGCGATTTTGGCTCAAGGAAAAAGCTGCTCGTTGTGAATGATTCATTGTTTCAGTCAATAGCCAAAAATAGGAAGGATATAGGGAATTTATAATAAGATAAAAGCATTTCTTTCAAAATCTTTTTGCAACTGAGACATGTAAACACTTTGGTTTAGGTTAGACAACATTTACTGATCAGTCTCATAACTGGGTAATTTATTTGTTGTAATAATGTACTCAAGTAAAATGATTTTTTTTTTCCCCCATGGAGCACATGTGTAGTGATGAAAAGGGAAGATTTTCGGGATGAAGAACTAGGTAAAGGAAATGTTGGGAGACACCCTCAGGTTCAAGTAATTGGAACAGGAAGAAAGTGCCTTGGAGTGCTTGCAGCATGGCTTGGGATCATCAGCTTCACGGAGGGTGGAAAAGAGCAGCTGAGGGGACTTGATGCATTCAGAGCCTGATGTTGAGGGTGCTTGCTCTCCCATGGCCTTTCTTATTTCTCTGAATATTTTTGTTCTATGAGTGTTGTAGTTTTCCTGGTCCTTCAGGAAATCCAGGATACAGGACTGAGACCAGACACTAACAAAAAGAAAGGTAGAGAAACTATATGACATCCTACAAAGCTGGTCTTTAGGTAGTGAATTGGTCTGAGAAGATTCCTGTGCCTCTGCAAGCCCAATGTGCTGCCTGTGCCTCACCAGCCTTGTACACAAGGATAACTGGCAGCTCTGAAGGCAGACATAGCAGGCTGTGTTCTCATGCCGGTTTCAGTGAAAACAAAAATATTGCACCAGTGCAATGGTAAAATAATTAGTTTGTTGTGTTTCTGTGTCTGTTTTATTACTTGTTAATGGAATTCATTATTTAGTCCAAGTCCTTAGGGTAGAAGTTTTAGGAGAATTTTGAAAATAAGAATGGAAAAACAAATTACTGCACAAAAACCCAAAAATTAAAAAAGGGTGACAAAAATGCAAAAATGCTAATACAATCACATTAACTATCACAGATGATGGTTAATTACTATTCAGCAACAAAATTCCTGGATCACAGGTCTTAACTAAGAACCCTAAAATTGATATTAGGCTCTAGTAGAATTCTTTTGACTGCAACGGCAGGTTTTTCTTCATAACTGTGTAAGAAAGATGGGAACTATGGCCTTTTCCCCTGCTTTTTGAATATAGTTTTACTGCAGATGGACTTTTGCAAGAAAACTTGAATTTTAGTGGTTGGAATGCTTCTCCATACATCCTGTTCAGCACCTCTGAAGAGATAAGTGACCTTGTGAGCCTGCAGTGAAAAGGAAGGTGTGTAGAGCAGCGACCTCTCATCCAGTCTAGTACGTTATCCTGAAGCTGATGTTCAGGAGTGCAGGTGTTGGCAGAGGGAAGGGATGGAGGGGTGGGAGCAGTAACATCTAACACTACAGCCACAGGGCTCTCCAGAGCCATGGGACAGAAGTGTAAGCTGCAGAGAGAGAAGTGACTTGCTCAAGGTTCCAAAACACATTAGTTGCATGAATCTTTCATAACAAGAATGATGTTTTATAAATAGCACATATAGCGAGATCAAATATACAGATACAGCCCAGAATTTCTAGTTCCCTTCACAGTTTTTTAACCATTCTATTGGCTTTTTCTGCAGTAAATTATTGAGATGAGAACACTTGCTAGCTCTGAACCCTTATAACAGTTTTTTTTAAAAATGCAGAAATTAATTCTCGAAAACACATTGTCTGAATATACAATTAGAAAAAGAAAGTGTTTCATTAAAGGAACTGCTGTGAGATGAAAGTTAATATATTTTCGTGGTTTGGTGATTTTATTGCTGTGAGATGAAAGTTAATATATTTTCCTGGTTTGGTGATTTTTTGGGTTTTTTTGTTTGGTTGGTGGTTTTTTTTGTTTTTTTTTTTTTTAAAGAAGGTCTCTCTTTTTTACAAAAAATGAATCATTTTGGAGCCTGGAGTGGAAAACGGAAAACTATTGCCTTATGGTATTTTGTTTTAATGAATATATATGTACTATCCATCGGGGTGCTCTGGGTTATAAATATGCTTTAAGCTTGCTGTAATTTCTAAGACTTCACTTTTGGCTGATTTATAAGAAATTTCATTAATCTCGACAACAGAGGAATCTTGAACTGAGCAGCAGATTGAAAATGAACTGAAGGCTGGGGACTATAAAAACTGCCATACATGAATCAGTACTGAAGTTCTTAAAATGGTAATGATCATTTGTAGTGTGAAGGTCTTTTTTCCCTTTGCAGAAAGAATTTTTTGAGATTTTTTTCAAGGTGCCAATGAAACTGCCAACCCTGCAGCTACTTCTCAGCATTTAAATAAATGGCTATTCTCATTTCTGTGTTCAGTACACATTTGCTAATGAGTGTTTCTCTGCTGCTGGTGCCAAACAAAAGAATTGAAGAGGCCATATCATTGAATTGGATGATGCTCAGTATGCTTCTTTATTTTAATTTTTTAATTTTTTTTTTAATTCTTATAGGCAAGATCTTGCTCTGTTATCTGCATGACACTCAGTTTTAGAGACTTCTAGTTAAACTCTGATTCAGGAATCATGTTTGTATAGACAGAGATTTTTACCTCTACCAGAAACTTGCTTTTCTTATTATCTGTTCTCTTGCAATGTGTAAAAAAGGTTAACACTTTGAATACTCTGATAATTCCTATCTTAGTAGATTCCTATGTTGCTAACTTTTGCCTTTGGAGATGGTTGTCCTTTCTTTCAACTCTCCCCTGAGTTACATTTCTTTTAGGTATTCATTGTGATTGAACTTATCTGCCATCCACCTGTATACACTGTACATTGGAATGTGCAGGAGAACTAATGTATGGCTATTTCTTATCTCATTGCCAGTTGCAGCTGTCATATGTATCTGTACGGAAAAGTAATATTAGAAATTCTATACCTGTTCTCACTATCGAATTTCAAGAAATTGGTAGAGTTGGCTGAAAGGACTTGAAAAGCCTTTGTTGAGAGAACACAATTATTTGAGATTAATTTAATGTTCTCCTTCTCATTTCTTCCTTTCTTTCAGACGATTCAAGCTCCAGAAGGACCAACACCAAATAAATTATGAATGTTGAACAAGATGACCTTACATCCACAGCAGATAATGATAGGTCCTAGGTTTAACAGGGCCCTATTTGACCCCCTGCTTGTGGTGCTGTTGGCTCTTCAGCTTCTCGTGGTGGCTGGTCTAGTGAGGGCTCAAACTTGCCCCTCTGTCTGCTCCTGCAGCAACCAGTTCAGTAAAGTGATTTGTGTACGGAAAAATCTTAGAGACGTGCCAGACGGCATCTCCACCAACACCCGGCTACTCAATCTCCATGAGAACCAGATTCAAATCATTAAAGTTAATAGCTTCAAGCATCTGAGGCACCTAGAAATCCTGCAGCTCAGCAGGAATCACATCAGAACAATTGAAATAGGGGCTTTCAATGGTCTGGCCAATCTCAACACTTTGGAACTCTTTGACAATCGTCTGACCACTATCCCAAATGGGGCTTTTGTATACCTATCAAAACTGAAGGAACTGTGGTTGAGAAACAACCCCATTGAGAGCATCCCTTCTTATGCTTTTAACAGAATCCCTTCTCTCCGGAGGTTGGATTTGGGGGAATTGAAAAGGCTTTCATACATCTCAGAAGGTGCCTTTGAAGGTCTGTCCAACTTGAGGTATTTGAACCTTGCCATGTGCAATCTTCGAGAGATTCCTAACCTTACTCCGCTTGTAAAACTGGATGAGTTAGATCTTTCTGGGAATCATCTGACTGCCATCCGGCCAGGTTCTTTCCAAGGGTTGATGCATCTTCAGAAATTGTGGATGATACAGTCCCAGATTCAAGTGATAGAAAGAAATGCTTTTGATAACCTTCAGTCACTTGTAGAGATCAACCTGGCACACAACAATCTAACACTACTGCCTCATGACCTGTTCACACCGCTCCGCCTAGAAAGGATCCACTTGCATCACAATCCTTGGAACTGCAACTGTGATATCCTTTGGCTTAGCTGGTGGATTAAAGACAAGGCACCCTCCAACACTGCATGCTGTGCCCGTTGCCACACGCCCCCCAGTTTAAAAGGAAGGTACATTGGTGAGCTGGATCTGAATTACTTCACGTGTTATGCTCCAGTCATAGTGGAGCCGCCAGCAGACCTCAACGTCACAGAAGGCATGGCTGCGGAAATGAAATGCCGGGCATCAACCTCCCTGACCTCTGTATCTTGGATTACTCCAAATGGATCTGTAATGACACATGGGGCGTACAGAGTTCGGATTGCTGTGCTCAGTGATGGCACATTAAATTTTACCAAGGTAACTGTGCAAGACACGGGTTTGTACACATGCATGGTGAGTAACTCTGTTGGGAATACCACGGCTTCTGCCACGCTGAATGTGACCGCCCTGGATAACCCTGGTTACACGTACTTTTCAACCATCACGGTAGAGACTGTGGAACCTTCTCAGGATGAGGCACAGACCACAGAGCAGGTTGGGCCCACACCAGTTACCAACTGGGAAACCATTAACATGACAACCTCACTCACTCCACAGAGCACAAGATCAACAGAAAAAACATTCACCATTCCTGTGACGGACGCAAACAACGGGATCCCAGGAATAGATGAGGTTATGAAGACTACCAAAATCATAATTGGTTGTTTTGTGGCTATCACTCTCATGGCTGCTGTGATGCTGGTAATTTTCTACAAAATGAGGAAACAGCATCACCGGCAGAGCCATCATGCTCCAACAAGGACTGTAGAGATCATTAATGTGGATGATGAGCTTACAGGTGACACACCCATAGAGAGTCATTTGCCCATGCCAGCAATAGAGCATGAGCACTTAAATCACTATAACTCTTATAAATCTCCTTTCAACCACACAACAACAGTTAACACAATAAATTCAATACACAGTTCAGTGCATGAACCGTTATTGATCCGAATGAACTCGAAAGACAATGTTCAAGAGACTCAAATCTAAAACATTTATGACATTAAGGGGTGGGGTGGGGGGACAACAAAAGATGGTTTATAAAACAAATGTCACAAATGACTGGGCTAAATCTACTGTTTCAAAAGTGTCTTTACAAAGAAAAAGAAATTTATTTATTAAAAATTCTATTGTGATCTAAAGAAGACAAAATTATGTGTATTCCTCAGAACCTGTTTTTGCTGCAGTTATTTACCCTCCTCGTTCCCGTTTTCCTGCCCAACCTACCCTGACTCCCATTTGCCATATTTTTCATAGGAGATCTTGATTCCCTAAAAGAACTGATCTAGGAAATTTTGTAAGAATTCTGTTACGCTTTGGGAATTTTTATGGTGAATTCTAGTGGTGAGATTCGGTCTATTTTGTCACTTTCTCTTTTTTCTTTTGTTTTCTCATGCCCTTTTTGAAATTATTCAACAGAGAATGGAGTAATAACAGTAACTTTGCAAGTGAGAAAAACAAGTAAACCTTTTTTTCTCCATGTAATGATTTGCTCTGTACTTACCGAAAGCACCATTCTGTGAAAAAAAATGGAAAAAAAAGTAAAAAAAACAAACCAAAAATTAATTTACTTGTGAAAACCTATAAAACCCATGATCTTTTAAGCAATTCTAGAACCAGAATTTGTAGTTCAAACACTAAACTAAGATTATAAATAAAATATTGGTTTTTTTCTGTACTTGGATATAGCTCATTCTTAGTGTGGCTTTAAACATCAAAAGTTTGTTAAAATTCTTATGATAATCTGCTCTGATGGTCCAAAACACAATCACTTTAAAGAGAATAATTAAATAATTTTGGATCATTACTGAAAGATATCACAGTTTTCATTTTAGTTTGTGAAAAAAACATACTGGCAAACAAGGGTGTTTCATTTTTAATGCAAGATTGAGATTGTTCCTTCTAATGGTGTGTGCAATTATCTCTATTATATCACTATATGCTTTCACAATGCCAGAAAAAGTTTTGCAAGGAACTTCTGTTGCCTCCGAATTTATTAGACAAAACTAAAAACTTTTTCCTGTTTTTTATTATTTATAACTGTCAATAAGAAAATTAGTCTTTGTATCAAAGCTAGTGGTTTCCAGTTCAGTTGTTCTGGGACTTCTAGGCACAAATATGAAAGAAGCTTAGCCGTCATAATACCTGTAATAAGAGCTGTATCCCTATGTGCAAAATCAAATCAACGTGCTCTTCATGGAGTAAATCGCAGGAAAAAAATTGAGGATTTTGATTTAAAGAATAGAAAGAACAAAGTCTTATAGATAAATCAGAGGATATTTTAAGTTACTGTAATTTGCACGACAATTAGACTCCCTGTAGAGTACCCAGTTTCCATTAATTAAAACTCAGACTCATGTACCAATGGGAAATGATCACCCTCTGCCTTTCTGCTTATATACATTCTCTAGATTTAGCTTACTGGTATAGGACTGGTGTATACTGTACTTGCTGAAAGCTAAAAAGAAAGCTTTCCATAAGAAAACCCACTTCAGGACATTGTGTTCTTCCAAGTAGAAGTTCTGCCAAATTACACTTTATGCATTGGCAGAAGCATTTTAAGATTATTCAAATTAGGACAAGAAAAGGAATCTTATATATGATTTCTGAATGCCTTTTCACCTATTTTCTTTCTTAACCACCCTTACTAAGGATTTCTGGGGCCTTGTGCCAGGTAAATAAAATTCTTAGTAAAATCTGTTTGGATCTATCCAGTATGGAACAGCATGGAGGATGAAGACTCCACTGAAAAATATATTTCTATTCTGTAAGTTTAAGGTGGAATTCCGATAGGTTGAGGAGCTAAACATCTCCTGTTAGATGCACAGTTCTCAAGGTTGCAAGTGAATGTGGCAGTACAAAGGCCTGATTTAAAGAGGACACAGTGGAGATAGGTGACAATGAATCACACCCTGCAAGGAGTCTGATAAGTGTAATACCGAATGAAACCCAAAGTTCTATAACAATCTCTAAGAAACATTGGGCAAGGCATTATCTTTTGATGTGCTACATGAAAAATAATATCTACTCAAAGGGAATTTTAGTAGGGGGCAAAGATGGATCTGAATGTAAAATATTGCAGCTGTGATTCTTAGGTTTGCCTGTTTCTTCAAAGTGCAATCAAGTATTTCATTGGTGATTTCAGCATTGTGATAGATTCTGTACAAAACGACTACAGTTGCATGTTCCTATGTGTTCTTTACCCACCTGGCTAGGAACAGTCTGCCCATAGCCAGTGTTAATCTGAAAATTGAAAAAAAATCTATTCAGGAAACCTAAATCTGGACTATTTAAATCAGTAATTAATGGGTTTATGTTAACAAATTATGGCTACACTAACCAATAGTTGTGAAAGCAGGTATGGTCAACATGGTTTTATAAGCACATAGTATTTTACTAACCCCTAAAGAAGGTTAGTAGGAGGTCTATAAGAAAACAGATATAGTTATTGTCAAGTACAACACTGGGTCAGTGACAACGTTTGATCCTTTTTTCAGTAATACAAAATACTATCAGTGACTGTTTTAAAAAATATATTCATTCTTACTGAATGTTAATCCAGTTTTATTGGCTAATCAAAAAACCAGATATTTCTGCTTGCTCATAATAATCATAAAGGAACATCATTGGGGTGTGTTTGGTTGGGTAAGTATATATCTGTTACATGTCAGTCATATTAGTTATGATTTTCCCATCATGTTCCCTCTCCTTCTTGGAACCACAGATACTATTTCTGATTTCTTCCTACTTCTACAAAGCACTCAGTACTTTTGCAGGTGAATTCAATACCAGACTTAGCAAAGATCATAGTTTAAATTATGAACTGAGCTCTATAATAAAGTGAAAGGAGTGCCATGCTCTCTTGTTTTGATGCTCAAATCACGTGCCAATGCTTCCTGTTACTGCTCCAGAGACAACAATGTTAAGAAAGAAGCCTCTATCTTCTGTATGACAGAGCATAGCTGGCAGAAATTCTAATGAAATTTCTCTTGCAGGTGACCATATTGTGTGCGATGTAAAGCGATTGTGCAAAAAAATTTGTGCTCTTGATTATGATCTATCACTTTCTAGTGGGCTCGTGAGAAATGATGAATTTCTCTTCAGTTCATTTGATGGAGTTTGTAGATGTTTATCTGCTGTCCTGTACAAGCAGAAATTGTAAAGCATGTTCTTTCTGGAATTTTCATCAAGTCTTGCAAATCTTGCCATATGCAGAAATAACAGGCATAAAAGCAAACCAAGTCAGTTCCATTCAATTCATCATAGAAGATGGACATTTTATTTTCCTTCCAAAAGGGCTGAATATATGAAAAGTAATAGATTAATTGTATTTTTTCTAAAATATTCTAACTATTTAATTGTTTCAAGATTCCCTGTCCCCACTGATA
This sequence comes from Cardinalis cardinalis, assembly GCA_014549065.1. Taxonomy (NCBI): domain Eukaryota; kingdom Metazoa; phylum Chordata; class Aves; order Passeriformes; family Cardinalidae; genus Cardinalis; species Cardinalis cardinalis. The sequence continues at coordinate 12,044,560 of JACDOX010000008.1, forward strand.
CAGGTAAATCACAGAATTAGAGAAAAGACACGTAAAATAATATTGTACTTTATTATACCAGCTTTGTAGTCTTATGAAAATGTTTCATAACAGCTGTTACAAGCTTTTATATGTCAGGTAGACTGTTATTTTAGTCTTTTCAACTTTTTCACCCCTCTCTAAAGGTTATATCCCATTTTTACATGACCTAAATACATAATTTTTGAAATTATCACTGTTTTTCTTTAGGTGCAGGAGGCAAAGGTCTAAGAAATATTAGGAGCTGCCTTGCAATTTCATACCAAAAATAAATGAAGAAATAATTTATCCTTATTTTCTAGATATAATAAAAGCAGTTAGGCTTTAGTGCCTGGGTTTCTGTTTTTCTTAGTAGAACAATTTAATTTATCTTTTTCTCATTTGTGCAGGTGTTGCCAAGAAAAATCTAATTTCTAAAATTTAATCTGCAGTTAGTGGCCAAAGATAGTGGCCGACATTTTATTACAGAGGTGATATTATATATTAGTATTATAAAAACTAACACATGGAGCCACCACTACTGACACAGCAGCAGTTCATCAGCAGAAGACGAGCTTAGGTAAATTTTGTGAAACCCACCAGGTAAATCTGCAATTCCTGTTAGCCCTGCAGCCTGTCTTATGTGTTGGTGGTGCCTTGTGAGAACGCTGTGGTTGTATCTAGTTTGTGGATGGAAGAGCACAGCAGGGCAGAAGAGAGTTGGGTTGGGAGTAACTTCATTGTCTGCTCCCCACTTAAGAGCATAGATGCAGCAGTAATCAGCGTGACAGCTAATGGCTCAGGTCCAGACAGTGTATTATTAGAAATGAGGAATATTTTTTTATTTGTTTACCACATTTAATCACAAGTTGGTTGTAAGGCTTAATGCATACTAAACAATGGAAAACTTGAAGAATAAAAAAAATCACAGATTTACAGTGTAAGTTTTACACAAATGGCAAAATCATGCTTTGAAAAAATATAAGTATTGGTTTGATTGACTCTAGGATAGGTTTTTCAGTAGTAAGACAGTCTCAAGCTGTGTCAAGGGAAATATAGTTGGATATTAGGAAGAAGTTTTTACAGCAACAGTGATAAAGTTCTGGAATGGCCTGCCTTGGGAGGTGGTGGAGTCACTACCCATGGATGTGTTTAAAAAAAGATTGGATATGGCACTTGGTTTATTGAGGTGTTAGGGCATGGGTTGGACTCGATGATCTTTAAGGTCTCTTCCAGGCTAGTCATTCTGTGAATTCTGTGAAGACAAATGAAAACTGTACTTTAGTAGTTACATGCTATTTATTTTAATAAGAATAAACTAGGATTTTGTTAGGTGAGAAATGTGTAAGGAAATATTTAATTTAATTTTTCTGGGTTTTACTCCTTCCTCTCATGTTTATAACATACACCCAGATTATCTGGTAATGAGTGCTTTCCAAAGGGCCACATCAGTGAATTCTGACTGACTTTCATAAGAGATATCTTTCATGTAGTGTAACTCCAGTGAGGCATGAAATTTTGGAATGAGGGGGAGACACTGAATTGATTATTTCATCAGATGATATTATGGTCATCTTTTGTAAAATAAGAAAGAGAGAAAATAATTTGCAATTTTTGAGAACTTTGAAAAGAAAATATTCTTTTAAGATAGAAATTCTTAGCAAAAAACCCCAACAAGCCAGAATAAATTAGAGTATTATTGGACTTGAAAGGAGTAAGATGTATTGTTTAAAGCAAGAAGTGGGAGCTATATATCCCAGATAATCTTTACATATTTTCCACTAGTACAATTTGCAAACTCAAAAATTAGTTACATTTTTGTATATCATGAAGCTTCCACAAGGATTCTAACTGCTTTATCCATGCTTTCCTGTTTTCTTCTTGCATTTTGCAGTACATGCATGATAAAATCCGGGCTTTCAACTCTACAACAAGTTCTCACACAGAGCGTGAAAGGAAATTCTGTTAAATCATCCAAACTCCTCTTATTAGGGTGCGTGTCTGATATTCTCTGGGGCTTTTTTCAATCTACTTGAAATGGCTTGTGCAGCAAGAGATTCCTTGGTTTCTTTGATTCTCTGCTATTATAGCAATATATGATTGATATCTTAGTTTGCAGAAGTTTTTTCAGGGATTATATTTGCATCAAATTTAAAATATAAACTGCAATTTTATTTTATTTTAGTAAAACATTTTGAACTCTATTGATTTTAAAAAAATAATTTTGTTCATTTCTCAGCAGCTCAGTTAAATGCAACTAAATTTCAAAAATAAAGAATAATAATAAAAAAATTAAAAAGAGAAGCTATCTTGGAATGATCTGCATGCAGATGGGTCTGTATATATGTATTATTTAAAAGTTTATTCTACAGGTGAGTTTAAAGGAATAAAGGAAGAAACTTATAAAAAGAAAGTAAGGGAGAATAAATGAGCCAAGAGAGAATCTAGTAAAACAGAACTGGAGTTAGTGGACCACAGAATTAGTCCAACCCCTATAACTAATTTATTTCCATAAGATGTAATTCAATTTGATTCAATTTGCTCATTTAATTCCTCAAAAGGATGGTTAGTTGTCTAAAAAAGGAGATGGAAAGATGAGTTCTGTTTTTGTCAGTACCCACATGATAACAAGCAGGTTTTCCATTTCCTTGCCCTCCTGGGCTTGCCATTGATGTTGAGCTGTTCAGTTCCCATTTTCTGCAACAGCCTTCCCAAGGCACCCACCATTCCAGCCTGTGTTGGGAGTGAATTTCAATGGTCAGTGAGACAAGCACAGGTCAGTGTTGTGCTCCTAAGCAGGGCCCCTGCAGTACTTCGTGTTCAAGTTCCCTAATTCCTAAACAACTCATTCCTATTTGATAACACAAATTAGTTTCATAAATAATGCATAAGTTTTGAATATTGTATATAAAATTAAGGTTGTTGCTCACATGCCGTGTGTTAATCAACTATCTTGCACATTGAAAGGGTATTCTTTTTCCTGCTGGAATATATGTTTCTTTGTGATGAAGAAAGATCAAAATCAAGAATTTGATAAAATTATAAAGACTTGAAAGAATTATCAATGTTGTTGAGTATTAAGACTATAAAAGAATTATGAATTGTACAAAACTACACTTAAGAAACAAAAAAAGGCAGTAAGTAGAAATGCTCTAAGATTCGTAGAAAGCAAATAACTAAATGAAGATATCATGACCTTAACAGACTGAATAAAACAAAGGAACTGACAACTTTGATGGCTTTTACTAAAACTTCCTGGGCAGAGATTGTTCTGTTCTCCTTATTTTTATTTTCTAAATAAATTCCATTTCTTATGTTGGGAGTGTTTCCATCAGGATCGACATGAGTAATTATTGTTGGAAATATTGTCTCCTCCTGTTTCTAGCTGGAGAAACGCTGGCTCTGAATGTTTATTTTTTCAACTCCCTGCTGATTTCTGACACTCCTGTGGGGAAGCAATCAATTCTGTACTACAAAAAAAGCTTTTGTCCACCTAACACAACAATAACATAATAAAGGGCTGAACCTAGCAATGAAGAATAAAATAAAATGCAGTGGTAATGGTGAAGGAAGTGTGCCGAGAAAACAAACATCACAGAAGGAGAAAAAATGTATTGAAAAGATGAAGGAAGTAGAGGGAGCGTGTGAAGCTATCCTTTCTTTCTCATTTTTTGCATTGTGTTCCTTGGTATACCTGGATCATATTTGAACCCATTGATGAATTCATTTTAAATACATCACACTGGAGACTGGAAACTCTTTTAGGGATTATTTTAAAAGTAATAAAAGCAACATTCCTTAGACTTATATGGGTCAAAAAAGTCACAGGGAACTATTTAAGCCGATGTTGTACTAGGACACTTAAAGATTACTGTAGCAAGAGATTTAAGTTGGAATTCTAAAAAATAAATTGTTCATACTTTACAGGTAGAGAATAATTTCCCAAAAGAAAATGTAGAAATTTAGGAGAACCCAACTGGGAATTTCTGCATGTATGTATAATTTTAGCATTAACTTCTGCTGATTTTAAAATTGGATTTATAAAAATCAACCTGAAAGAAGCACTGGAATGCATAGACTGGACAAAGATGGCAGTAGTTAAGTAGAACTTCCCATTTTTATCCTTTGAAATTATTTTCAGTAATACAATATTTTTTATTAGGAACTAAGAAGGAGCTTACATTTTTTCCCCTTTATCTCCTCAACTGGGGATAACATTTTAGGGTGTCTAATAAAACTGGTATTATTAGAATTTTGGGGAAAAAAAAAGGAAAGATGCCTTGTGAAATGCATGGTAATTTTGTGGCATGCCTTTGTTTTGTTTTGTTTTAAGTTGTTTTTTCTTGCCTTTACGAAATAATAGAAGGAAATTATAAAATAGAAAATTTGTCAGTATGATGAAATTTCAAAAGGCACAAGATATCCTTATTATTTTCATACAAAATTTATATGTCCCTACTCTTAATTTCGTCCTAATTTGCTGGTACAAAAGGGTAGAAAGCCCAGCTAAATCTTCCTTATAATTTTTTCATGATCCTTTAGGTTATGAATATGCTGTTTTCTTTCACTAATCAAATTAATATTAGATAGATTTTATTATGTTTCAGATTAGAAGCCTTTTCCTTTGTCTCTATTTACAGCTTCAATTTTTTTTCCTTTACCTTCAGTTTTCACTCAGCATATTTTTTAATTAAAAATCTGAATCTTTTTAATTATGTATTCTCTCCATGATGCAGGGTTGTAGGATGCTGTGTTTCATCCCAAACTTTCTGGTAGAATCTGGTCTCATTCAGTACCCTCATAGCACTTTTTGGTTGTACCACTCTCTGTCTTTAATTGAGAGAGAGTCAGTCTCTATGGTGATCAGGAGTTTTTCTTCCACACAAACTCAAAGAAAAATGGAAGTGCAGAACAGTATGACTGCTCAGCATTTGTTTTGAGGCTCAGCAGCACAAGATGGTAAATTCAAACTTTCCAGGTTTCTGTGGCAGTTGTGGTTTGGCTGCAGGATGTCAGCAGAACAGTCTGCCCAGAGTGAGGTAATTAATCTCTTGTGCATATCTTAACACAGGAAACTGTTACCTCTGAAGAGGAGAAGAATTATACTCTGTCTCCTCTAAAGTGTGTTTTACAACCCAAGTGAAAAAACCCGCTGTTTGGTTTTTTTGTTTGTTCTGAGGTTTTTTTTAATTTAAAAATTCGGAAATCTATTTAAAGTTTAGATTACTGCGACCATATTTCATGCATGGTTGATGGAAGTGCCACAAGACTGTCATTTAGCTGATATCACTGAAGAGTTGGATCAGCCTACTTCTAAATGGATTTTCCTTGTGCTGATCACAGATAATTACAGGTCTTTTTTTAAATGCCTTTTAAGTACTGATAGCACAGCTATGGAAGCACATTGCTAGGAATGATGCCAAAATTTTACAGTTGTGCAAATTCATCACATCTAATTCACTGGTACTGGTCTGTTGCTTTAGTTTAATTTTAAAGTTGTGATCTGACATGTGTTGCTGTGTTGGTTCAGTAGGGGAAATTATTTTGCTCTTTTAAAATGTTAATTAAGTCCTAGGAGAATTGATGGGCTGAGAACCAAGTCTTTCACATTGCTTTGCCATGACAGTGTTGCAGCTTTGATTTTAAGGGTATACCAGAAGCACATGAAAAGTGTTCATCCCTTCCAAGTCTTCTGGGACAGATGCAGTTCTCTGTCTGGGCATTTAGTCTGAGACATAAACTCTATCAGACACATACCAGACACATCGCAAATAGGCCACAGGATATTCACCATGGGGTAATAAGTATTGATACCTCTTGCTTCTGAGTTTGGCCTTGGGTTAAATTTCTGTATCTTCATTTAGGTTTCCATCAAGTGCTTTATCTTAGTGCAGCTGCAAAGTGTTTGATAGCTGCCAGCCTGTCTTTGCAGGGTAAGTTATACAGAATTAAAAATGTCATCACTATACATCTATTATTCAGATACTAACAGCTCTCTCTCCATCCCCCACGGAATCTTCCAATAATCTTGTTTCTCTGCAATCCTAATTGGCATGATTAATTCTTTTTATTCCATTTCATTTCTCAGGGTCTTTCCAAGGAATGGCACAAGTAATGGCAAGAAGAAAGAAGTTGGTGATTTTGACTCCAGAACATATGTGCATCCAGATAATCTGAGAATCACAGAATGGCTTGGGTTGGAATGGAACTGATAGATCATCTAGGCCTATGGATCATCTAGTTCCATAGGCAGGGGCAATGTTTGAGTAAAGCGCCCATGAAAAATAGAACTACAAGAAACAGGTCAGTCAAGACACAAAAGATTAGAAACAAAGTCCATTCTTTCCTCTACTGTAGACAGACAGTAACACACACACACGCACAAACACGCACACACAAATGTGCACACACAAATCCATTCCTTTTATGCTTTCCATCAGGTCTGCTCTGGAAAGCAATGCAGATGCAGAGGAAATGCAGTGCACTTCTCTTTGGGTGGTTAGGTTGCCCATTGGCATCTGCGGCAGAGGAAGAAAATAAGACAAAGAGGCTTTCACCAAAGGTGAAAGTTCTGGTGTGGACAGAGTCCCCCTATCCCTGAGGAAAGGGCTGACCCCATGTATACAGTGCAGTGAGTCTAGAGGATCTACTCTAATACAGGACAATATGGTTCCTCCTGTATAAACAGTGGGAAAGAGTACTCAAGTTTATGTATCTGAAAGTGGGAGAAAGTGAATATCTCTTTCTGTAGTAATTCTAGTTTGCCACTGGTCTTTGTAATCAATATGAAAAAGCTCTACATTTCACTTTTTGTAGCAATTTCCCCTTTCCCGAAATGTGTTGGGAAACGTAGACATGAAAAGCAATGTGAATGCTGGTTCATTTATGCTGTTGCTCTCTTTGCTGGGGTTGGAGTATTTTTCTTTTCTTTTGTGTTCCTCGAGCATTAAATGCTCCTCTCTGAGAATTTCAAGTGGAAGGGTCAATGAGTCACTCTCTCTAAGTAAAACTAATACAGGATTTTATGGTATTTAAAGGATATGGTATTTTTGCCTGTCGCGCACTTGTGACATCACTGCTGAAGGCATTGACAGTACAGTCATATGGAGTGAGATGTGAGCAAATAGTGGAACACCCTTGTTTTTCTTGTAGCTTTCTCAAACATTAGCTTTGACAGAAGGGGCAAAGCAATCAGCTATTCCATTCTCTAGGAAGAAACTGCAGGCATGCAGGAAAGGTACAGAAACATATGGATGGAACAATCAAAACAGACTCAGAGATGGGGGGATGTATTTCATTTGGGAGAAGTTGTAGGAAATATCTTCTCTATTCCTCAGAAAAAGGCTTCTCTTTAATAAGTAAGCTTTTGCAGATTGTTGTGGGTATTTTTTACCCTTTAAGAACATGTTCAGGCTTATCTGTTTCAATCTTATCTTAAATATGGACAGTGAAGTGTTCCCTCTTCAAGAAAATTGATTCAACTAAAGGGCAGAAAGCCTTTATGAAAGGAAACAACACATTAAACTAGAACTTTACTCTGTCTTGTAAACTGAGTGAAATTCATGCTGATAGGGTAAGGAGGAATTGCTGTCATTTACTGCTTCACTAAATCTTTCCACGGGAGCCTTTCAGGCAGTTTACAAACACTTGTTCACAATTTCCCTCCTCCTCAGCTGTTAGAGGGAAGCTGTGATAAAGCCTGGGTTGTTTCCTCCTGATGTGAAGTGAGTGAGGTGAACACCTGGGCTGTGGGGGTTCCTCTGCTGGGGCTTTTCCCCGGAACATATTGGGGCACGTTTTGGGAGGGGAAGCTTTGGCAGCTCGTGGATCGGAGAAGAAGCAAGCCTGCTGAGACCCTGCAGGGATTTTCAAAGATGTTGCAGAGTTTGCAGCTAGCAGTGAGTTGAGTGAGGGGCACAGTGAGCAAGGGGAAGGAAATAGATTTGTAAATAATTCTAGCATCAGTTCTGTTTCCTTTTATCTGTTTGGACAACAAATTATTTTAGTATATATGAAGACACTTTAAAGTGTCTTATTTTTGTATTTTAAATAATTTTCAAGGTCTTTGGGCTCAGTGTGGAATCAGACCAAAGCTAAAAATAAACTCTGTTTTCTTTTTTTCCAAAGTAGAATGGCTAAGTGTAAAAGAGCAGTATAAATACTGAAGCGAATGAGTGATTATGAAAGTTATTTGTATTTAAAAAAAATTTAAAATCTTAGTTGAATAATAAATTATTATCAGAAGAAGAGTCACTGAGTAAATCTTGCATAGCCAGCACAGCTTAAACATTTTATTTGTATTTCTTTACCTGATGATTAACCTTGTCTCATTGCTACTACCAGCAAATTGTTCTAATACAAAAAAGATATAATGAGGCAAAATTATGCATGACAAGAGTAAAATTATTTGTTTTCTCAGACCAGCATACAATAAAAATCTGACATGGATATAAGGGGGAAATTTGACTTATTGTCTTCTAATACTCTCCATTTCTGGGAGCAGGGGAAAGGGAAGTTATATTCTGTAGCTCTTTATTTCAGTAACAAACAACCTCAAAATATCTAACCCAGAGAAAAATCGGGGGGGATAGTGATCTTTTCCAGAGTGCCATAAGTTTTCCTGATTCTCAAATCACTTTCCCAAGGCAATGTATAAAACTTTCTGGACAATGTAATTGAAGAAAAATAATTTTGCAACAAATGAAAAGTCACTAACAAAATATTTGCATCAGTGTTTCAGTTCTTAATTTAGGAGAAATAGGTTGTATGGTTAAAAAATTCTTTTGCTTTTTGCCATCATGAATGATTGTCTAGAAGAATAACATATAAGCAAATATGGCTTTCCTGTTGTCATTGTCTGAGTTACGATAGAAATGTCAATGACAAATGTGGGTAATAACAGAACTTACTTTTGCAGGTTTTCTTTTTTGAGATAAATTAAAAAATTCATGTGATTTCACAAGATATCTGAGAGGACTTATTTTCATTATAGTTGTGGTTTCTGGGGATTTTGCTGACTTAAGAGCATTTAGATGTAATTTTTTTTTTATTAAAAAACATTTTAGTGAAAAACTGTCCATGAAGGAGACTAAGCAGTTGTCAGTTGTCTGTGGTTACTGAACTGTGAGAAAAGGGGACTTCATTACAACAGTATAATATGAGGAGAAAGCCTTATCTTGGATGAAGCCAGAGAGAATAGTTTGTAGAAGGGTTTGAGGGCAAGTTGTGCAGCTGGTCTGATGCAGAGGAGAGAGCTGTCAGGGCTGCAGGCTGTAGGCTACTGGGGTAGGTGATCTCATTAAGCACCAGTCTGATGCAATCACTGCTCATGCTGCTTTGCTGCTTGGTGCTGGACAGTGAATTTGTGCTTTAATAGAGTCACAGTTTGAGATTCACGATATGTAACAGTACCAAAGCTGTTCAGTGAATGTCCAAGGTCCTGCTTTTTTCCTTTGTCTTGGTGGTTGCCCAGTCCTGTGATGCTGGGTCACATTGGTTTCACCTTCAAATGAGCTCTGCATATCCTGAGGTGTAAATGATGCTGGGAGGAATGCTGAGAGGGCAGAGCCTGTGGCTAAGGGAAAGACACAAAGAGCAAGTCCTGGAATGGAGTGGGATGCACATATTAGAAAGCTAGAAAATATATCTCTTGGCAGAGAAAAGGCCTGCAGGAAATCACATTTGATGGTCAAAAGGAAACTAGTAAAGGAGAAGGATGAGCTTTTCTCCTTTGTCTCATAGGTCGTGTGTTCTAAAACAGCAGAATTGTAATACCTGATATGATATTGATACTTCATTTAAAAGAGTCCAAATCAAAATGCTATCATCTGTTAACTGCTACAGCTGGCTTAAACTCTTGAAGAAGACTAAGTCAAATCTTAAGCAAAGAACTTCAAATACCTGGTAGATGAATCTGTGCATTCTAACTTTGTAACTGGTAAGTGTGACATCAGTCAATTTCATTTGAATTCAGTGCCTCAGGACTGGCTGTGAAGACTGCATAAATAAATTTTATGCTATCAAGAGCATGCTCCTCTTACTGTAACTGTCATCTGTCTTCCAGCTTTCTCCAACAACTTCCTCATCTGCAGGATTTATTAACTGCTTCGCATAGCTTTCACAGTATCATAATCAACAAAATGTCCACAGATCGAAGTCTTAGATTAAAAACAAAACAAAACAAACCTACTCAAAAGTACCCCAAACCTTGGTGTGTGAAAACCAGACAGAAAACTCTGCTTGTGCATGTGTGTGTGTGTGTGTAAGAAGCAAAACACTGGAGTTTAAGGGATTTCTGATGCTGTTATATCCAGAGAGCAGACAAGATGTTTGCAAAAACAATAAATGCTCTATACCTTCCCCCCATGCCCCCAGATAATAGTTATTTTGTGAAAGGATTTTCCCTTAAAGAGCACAACGTACTCAGGGTTATGTAGCCAGGCCTTTTGAAATCAGAATCTGGCTGCTCGGGCAGCCATGACCACATTTTAAATTGCTTGATTATTTGTCTATGGGGGATGACCGTTTTATTGCCTGAAATAACACAATTATGTTGCACCACTCAATGCAATGACTGTCAAAAAGAGTAGATAAAGAAATAGACTGAGCTAGTTTTGAGTATATTTTGGACAGTAATTATTTGAGGATACAAACAGGAATTGTGAGGCAATACCCAAGAGACTGGAAATCTCACTTCTGAATAAACTGTATTTACAATGTTTTTGAGCTTCTAAGATTATTAACCCTCTTTTGTGCCGTAAGCCATGTAGTCTAGACATGATTAAATTGCACCCGTTTGTCAATGAATCAATTCCACTGCAATGTGGAGGAAAGAGCGTAACTCACCCGTCAGAGAATGTTTGCAACCAAAAAGAATTGAATTGTGCTGCTCCTAAATTGTGTTGCAAAGAGCCACTTTCACTTCTCATTGAAATTCTGTAAATTAAATCTGTACTTTTATTTGAATTCATAAGAGTGTTACACTTTCTCTTTTATAATGGCTGTATAATAATTTCCAGCAATAAAACCAGGGTGACTTTCAAGTCCAGGTAGCAAGATGCATGCCTTGTATATTGAAAATGTCTCTCCTTCATCTTTCTGAGTTTTCAATTTACTTTTCCTCCCTGTGTTGCAAGTAGTTTGCAATTGAAATTTGAAGGAAGGTAGTGCCAGACCAGGTCTGTCTTGAGGGCTGTTCTGAAATTCCACAGGTGCTATGTGGAAGGCTCCCAGTGGTCAATTTGTCATGGGACTGTTACCTACAAAGAGTTTAGAAGAAATTATTCTTTAGGTTCCAGTTTGTTCTCCAACAGTTTTATCTGTTAATTTTAAAATTAGCAAATAAGGAATTACAGAAGAGAAAGTGGTTCCACAGAGCATACAGCTTTGATCTATAACAAAGATTCTGGATCCTTAAGTTATTGCTGTTTGGGTGTTCATTGCTTTGTTTTTTTCCAATGCATTTCAATTCCCACTACAAATCCCAGCTTTGCAATATATAAGTACCAGAATATATTATATTTATTATATATATATATATATATACAAGAATATGTGTATATACGAGAATGGATATATATATGTATTCTTGTATATTTATATATGACTTTGTGCATCTTTAGTTTCCTGTAGCTAAAATAGCTTGAAGTGTTTTTGATTAGAGCTGCCCAAATTAGAAAGTTGACTGCAGAGCACAACTTCCATATGTACGTGAGAACAAATACGAATATGATATATTACACAGAAAAACAGCATAATATTGGGAAGGAACAAGGAAATAGAACAGGAAACAGCAGACAAATTGGAAAAAAGCCCTGCTAGGACTGCTGCATTCAGGTGGTTAATATGGACAGATTGTTAACCTAAGCTTGAAGAGGAACTAGGGTAAAAATGAACTCAAGCAAAAATTTTTAAAAGTATGCAGTTTGTTAACTCCATTTTCTGTAGTATGAAGTTGCAATATGGGAGAAGGTAGATAGAATTCTGCAGAAGATGAGATCCAACCGCATGAAATCGTGTCAGGGGTCCCACGTCTTCCAGGAAACAAATAACTGAAACTTGGAGATGCATAAAAGGCACATGGAAGCCAACAATCTCCAGAACAGTGAGATATCTTTTACATAACTGATTAAAATTGGAAGAGTGGGTCTGAGAACATAACTTTTTTGTTTAACATAAGATTAATAACTTATTAGGAAGTTTGGCTTCATAATGAGGATAAATGATGAGTTTATACTGGACTTTACAGCCTTTTTTCAAAGTGATTTTATTCAGTTGTCAGTTTGTGAACAAAATTATTGATATTAGAGTTTTTTAATGAAGAATACTGCTATGAAGAGTACTCACACAGATTTTATTTCTTGTAATATATGTTTATTTGGTTTGAGATTGATGATTGAGCCTCTTTGGGAGGAGGCTGAATGTGAGTATGTATATGTACGTGAGAAACTCCATTCATAAATGTCTTCAATGAAACCAAAAACAGTCTTATCAACATTCTTTTCTCTCATGTGCAGCATGTGAACTGAATAACATTTCTGTTTTAATAAGCCAATAAAGTTTTTGGGGCAAATCTGTAGTCCTTTGTCAAAAAGTGAGCTCAAACTTTTAAGTGTAAATGAAAAAAAAAATTTTAAAAAACCAATTTGGCCTTATTTATTTGTTCTTTTTGAAACCATACCCTTGGGAGAAAGCAAGCACTTTCAAATATCATTATAGAAGCAATGAAATAGATGTAATATTTATATATCTTAATGGCCTGATGAGAGCTGAATCATGCTGAAGGATGTGCCAAATCTTTTATATATCATAAAGGAAAACACTAAGCCCCATGCAAAATTCATCTTATGTTGACTCTTTTAAAGCTTATAAAGAATTTTTAGTGGTATGATTATTTGTTTTTAATTTGCTTTGGTTTAATTTCTTTGTTGTCAATGGAGAGCAGCTCTTACAGCTTTTCAGTGGAGCCAACACCAGAAAAAAGTAAACAAAGGCATATGAAATGGTCTTCCAGGATATTTGCTTTCAAAGGCAAATTTTGCTACTATTTAAAGTCACTTTCACTGAGCTACAAATAAGTATTCATCTTTGAACAATCCACTGAAGAGTTTTCAAGCTTTTTCTATCAAGAGTTCTTAAATCAAATCCTATTATTTTTTCTGCACAATTCTACTAGTGAATGACTTCAGTTTAAGGGAACATATTATTTGGGTTTAACCCTTAATGTGAAATGCAGAATCGTTTATCTCACATAAGTTCATTTTCAGAAAATGTACCTGAGGATGCAGTATTTTGCAAACTTGACTCTTAGCTATGACAGCTAATATCAGTGTGTTACTGGAAATTGCTGGAAGTTTTTTGTTGACTATAGTAAGGTTTGACCATTTTATAGGTTTTCCAGTTCTTTATCCTGCAAAAAATTCTTCTCTCTTTTGATTTAATTAATTTATTCTTCAAGGTTAATTCTGTTCTCTAAGAACTATGTAGTCATTTAAAAGCAGTTCCTTTTTTTGAAAGTACCCCAGGTTGAGGTGTACAATCATTCATTCATGGGTTTTCTGGAAAGAATAATCAGTGACATATTGTTTAGGTCAGGTTTTGTTTGTTTGAAAGAAAATTTTAAACATAAACTCAAGTTATGATGAAGCTACCATGTTGACACAGTGCTTCTCATATCCTTTTGGCAGATTTCTGTGTTTTCTGCACTAGAGTTAGAAACACCTGTGTTGATGGGAGTCCCAAACAGGAGAGCAGTTTGTTACATACATGAGTAATCCTTTCCATATTTGCAATGCTCTTTACATTGTCATTGGAGCAAAGCCTTCCTCTGGCAATCACTGGAGCTGTGTTTGGTGCTTGGTGGTTTGCTTGTGCTGAGACAGGCAATACTAAAAGATGACCAAGTCTGCTCACAATGAAGCAATGGGCACTATGTCTTGGCACAAGGAATTTCTAAATTTTAGGCTGTTGCTCTCTGATATTTTGATGGTGATACACGTTTCTGTGTGCAGATTCCCAGAAAATAAGGTTTGAGTATGTCTACTGACCTAGCAGAAGTTGTACTTCAGGATCTAAACCAAATACCTCATGTGTGATTCCAGATAAATTACTCGTTATTCTTCCCACTGTACCTTTTTGTTTTACATTTTGCTCTGTTCTTCTATTTCTATGAAATAATAAAGCAGATCATGGAGCATCATAAAAAGCTGGATAGGCATTTGTATCTATTATGAGTACCTGCAATTATACACCTCCAGGGTAAGAGAATTTTGCATCACAATCCCCTTGACAATTGCAACCATCTAGACAGTGTATAGTTTACATTATCCCCAGATGAATATTTACTCAGGGTCATATCTGAAACACAGAGAAGCAATTCAAATGATATTCAAGGCTGTGAGAAAATATAGTGTGTGTGGGTGAGTTGTATTTGGTTGGTTGGTTGTTTTCTTATGTAAACAGAGAATTCTGTTCCTGCTGTTAATTCAAAGACACTGAAGACTTAAAGATGGTAGAGTCAATAAAATTATACATTCCATGGCATATTTAAAATACAATATGTTGAAAAGTAAGTTTTTATGCTAAATTATGTGTGATCAGATTTCTGGGGGTTGAAAATATTTGCTGTTGTCAGTTGTGCAGGAAGATTATTCTAGCTCCAGATAGCAATTTCAACAGCTAGGAAGCAAGTATGTCATCCTGAGCACAGGACCTGCAGAGCACTTGCTTATTGTTTGGCATCATTACAATTTATGTGATACAAACCATGCAGAGGACTCAGGCGGAACATGATTATTTTTTTCCCAGTTCCTGATCATTGTGTTATTGTTTTGAGTGCTAGTTTGAAGCTTGGAAGAATTCTGCCACTACTACTCTTCTCAGGGAACAGAGAAAAGAGGTCTAATGGAGTCAAAGGGAATTTACTATAAAGAAATGTGATGTTAAAGTGATGGGATGTAGCAAAAGGCTGGTGACTGAGTGAGCAGTTTTATTTTATCACCTCTTAGAACATCTGTGATTTGCAGGAAGCTATCTAATTTACACTGTCATATGATTTTCTAATGTTTCTCTATGAAAGAGCAAAGGGGTAACCTTGGACTATTAGTCTATTAGAAAATTTATCTTTTAAAGGAAATGACTGAAGTAGATAGTTGAAGACTGGGGCAGACACAAGAGTCTCCAGGCTTTCAAATGCTGTCAATTAGAAAGTTCAATGGCAAGTGCTGTAGAAGGAAAGTCAGAAATTAGTTTTGAAGGGAGATCTTCTGTGGTGAAGAAGATAATGAACATGATACAAATCTACCTTGACCAACTGAGTAACTGAATTGCTGTAAAATATCTCTTTTGATAATAATAGAGAGATTAACAGACTCCAACATTGCCATTATAACTCTTTGCGTCTGTACCATGAAGGCAAAAATATGGTGTAACCAGGTTTGTTGGGGAAGGTTGATGTACACATATGCATCTTTTTTTTGTTTCCTCAAAGGTGCTTCTGAATCCTGCTGAAAGTGAAAAACTACATACACATGCATAATTTCAATATTTCCACAATAATCTGAGATATGCTTACATGAATGTATGAAGAAGATATGTATATAAACATATGTACTTATTTATGTTTTGTTGCTTCATCTGAAGTCTTAAAGCATGTTTGACATATCAGTTATGGAATAGCACACTGTTCATAATGGCCTCTTGAAATTCTGAGAGGGTACATCATGTTCAGATAGGAGATAATGCAATTTTTCAGCAGATGGTTACAGTTGATATCCCTGTGGAATATGTGGAAAAGGCACCATGGCTGTGTTCTGACAAAAAGACTGCCTTGGTGGTCAGCAATGGGCACATACACACACAACTTCAAGATGTAATTTTACCAACTGGGTCTGATGGCAAATTCTAATTTCTGTATTTGTTAGTTAACAAATTATTGAAGTTCATGCCCAAACCCAAAAGCCTGCTTTGGGCTGGCTTATGAAATCCTTCTGGTTACCTAGCAACAAGCAGGAAGTGGGGGAGCAGGAGGGCTCTGAGGCAATACACGGCAGCAATAGTGTCAGCTCAGCAAAGCAGACTTTATATAGGTTGCTGTTTTTATATAGGTATCTCTGCTAAATTAATATAGTTACTGAAATGCAACAGCTGTGAGTGTGACATGGCCTGACAGTAGCATCTCCTCACGTGAGCCTGTTAGAGTGGCAACTTCCATGCCCAATATATTCTCAGATCTTTGGAAGAAGAATAAAATATCAGTAGAAGAGGAAGATGGCAAAGCAGAAGAGAACATTAGACTGGAGATTGATTGGCTCTTATCAAATATGCAAGGTTCTATTTTTCTCATGCCCTGTAAAAGCACTGTCTTGTACAGAGATAAAAAAGTTCATTTTTCAGTTTCTGTCTGCACTAAAAATATCAAATATACTTCCCAAGGATTTCAGTATGCACTCATCCATTGACATATTTTTAACTTCTGTGTCTGAAAGGGAAAAAAACCTAAAAACTCACAAACTACTGATTCAGTTGTTGTTTATGAAATAAATTCTGGTGTTAGTATGTCCAATAGTATTATATTCCAATATTTTGAGTTTGAGCATATTGATGGGAACTTAGAGAGAGAAATAGTTATAGTAGAGTTTGAGGAAACAATATATTAAATGTTCCCATTTATAAATCCATTCAGTAAACATCGGATAATAAGGTTTCATTTTAATTTCTGCTTTTGGTATACAAGAATCCTATTCTGAAGTAAAAATTTATAAGAATTCAGTGTTAGGAAGAATGTAATTGTTTTTATTTGAAAATATACACTTGATATTTAAAGAAAAATATAAAATGCTTGAAGTTCTAATTCTGAAAATATGTACTAATTCACTGACATTGGTCAGAGATTTTTTTAGGATAAAATGTAAAGAAGAAACTGAACGAGGGTAGTCATTATCCATAATGAGGAAAAAGCTAATTTCTCCATTGAATTTGGAGTGCTTTAAAGTGGGTGCAGGTTGTTTCTTTCGGGGTGGTTTTTTTTTGTAGGTTGTTGAGGTTTTTTCTATAATCAAGGAAACAAACCTTGATTTCATTCTGAAAACCTGTGATGCTGCTGATGCCATCTTAGAATCTTTGCTTTCTGTAGGACCTGTCATTTTCCTCTTTTCCCTAGTATTAAACTGTATTAAATAAATTCCTCTTCTTCACTGCAGTAATGGATCCCACTGCTTAAACATTTACAACTTCCTCACTATAAAATGTTTGATGGTTATTATAAACTAGTTAATGAGATGTCATAAACTACAGATACAAGTGATCCCCTCTAATCCTCCTCAGAACCATCCTCCTTAGCCCGCTGCTGTAGAACATTAAAAGCCTTCTTTGTTATGTGTTAATTGGTATTAATGGGGTTAATCTTTGCAAAGTAGAGATTATCTTGCTATAGTCAGACATTCTAGGGAGAACTTAATTAACCAAAGGAAAAAAAATGGAAATATAGAAAGACTCGCATACTGATGCAGTTCCATAGTCACGCATGCAGATGTTGGGCTGCATTGTTCATTTTCAGAATGAACAGGTCTCAGAACCAGAGCTGTATAGTCATCATAGAATCAGAGAATGGTTTGGGTTGGAAGGGACCTTAAAGGTCACCTAGTTCCAGCCCCCCTGCCATGGGCAGGGACACTTTCCACCACACCAGCTTGCTCAAAGCCCATCCAGCCTGGCCTCTGACACTTCTAAATCTAGTGTCTAGTCTTTCAGTTTAAAGCTATTCCCCCTTGTCCTATTACTATATGGCCTTCTCCATTGACAGTCCCTGTACCCCAGCAAGAGGGGTATATTGAGTGGAACACTGATTTTTTAAAATTTGTTTATTTATTTCATTTTGCTATCTTCATGATTTCTTAAAATTTATGAGGCAAGATTTCCTGTCTTACAAAAGCAGAAGGAAAAAGACAGAAAATAAGCTGCACTGTTCGTATAACTATTCAGTCTTCTAGATAAATATGATATTTGAAGATCCAGAAGAGTTTATCCAAGTGAAAATACAATTTAATTGAACACAAGTAAATACAGAATGGGATTTGTTTTTCAAATATAGGTATATTTGCTGGGGAGAGATAGCATGGTCACAAAAGGAGAGCCAGTGATTGTAGAATACTGCCAAGTAAAAAACTGTTGCCCATTGACTTGTGCTTTTTGGAGGTCTTTTCTTTTACAATCTTCATAGTTTCAGTATTCATTGTCTGTTGGTTAAGATTTTCTGTCATCTTCACATCATTAACATCTGCATTCTCTTTTTTAAGATTTACAGCCTCTGGTGACTGGAGTTTTAAGGGGCATTTCTGTAGAAGCTGACTTCCACACAGTAGCCAACCTGATTGGATCTTGTTCCTTGAAGATTGCACAAAATTTTGAAGTATATCTTATCATTTTCTAAAACAATTTAATTGTGGTAGCTGTTTGGAAAGATAACTGAAGCTATCTCCATAATTTAGAAGGAATAGTGCTGTTTAACTATTCTCCATTATGTTGCTGTTTGTTCATTAAGCTATTTAGCATCAGTGTAAAGTTTCTACTCTTTCCCTTGAGCTAGGACTTCATTCCCCAGTGTGGAAGCTTTAAACTGGTTTTGTCAGTTGTCAGTGGCCTCTCTTTTTTTGGTACTGATCTGCTATTTTTTGTGAGCTTTCATAAATATGATTAAGCTCCCTTGTTCCTTGACATTTAGAAGATATAAAATCTCCATTTTAGCTTCAAATTTAACCAGATATGTAGTTTAAAAAATTATTTTAATAGCCTGGATAAGCAGCTCCCAGTGACTGATGAGTTCAGATTTCACGTTCAAACATCCTTTTTCATGATGCATAACTGTGCTTCAAATCAAATAGAAAGAAATAACACTTAAAAAAATTTCCATCCATTATGTGCGATAATGATCCAGACTTTCAAATTTGATTACCACAATAATGGCAAATTCTACTGATGCACTCTTCTACTAGTGCCAACATGTGAAACTGCTATATTTTTCCTTCTTTTTCTTCGGAAATTTTGGCTACAGAAAGTTAAACATTCCTAAGTTAAACATATAGACAGTTTAATATTCCTCTGGATATGGGAGTTCAACATGAGCTCTTATCTATATTTTTTAAGATTTTGAGAAAAATTGTAATATATGTGTGAATGTTTGTAGCCCTCATGCAGAAGGGTGTTGGAGAATTGATTGACTTACAAAACTGGTCCTGTTCCTCCAGCCATTGTCTTGAACCGTATGCAACTCTTATTGCAATGTCCTTTCTGTTGAAGCAAAATGCAGACATTTTTATGCCGGATGCTCAAAAATTCTTTGAAAACACAACTTATTGATTTAAAAGAAGAAAATGCTAGATGGTTACATTTTATATATGATAGACTTATGTACAAGAGCACACAAGGGAATAAAAAGAATTGTTATGGTTTTTAACACTGAGGAACTAGAAAGTCCAGGGAAAGTAAGTACAAATGGAATATATACTATGTCTGTACATAGCTGGTTCCACAGAGACAGAAAATGGCAACTTCCTCTATAACAAGTATACGCAACAATTCTCATTTGAAAACACAGGGTAAAAAGATATTGTAATACACAATTCCATTTTTAATAAAGAACAGGCTCATTTCAGTGTGACTAGAACTTCATTTCCATCTCTAAATTACAATATAGTGGATACTAGAGGAGATAATGTGAAATGAGTGCTTTCATTCTTTAGGAGTTTATAAAATATCAGTATTTGTAGAGTTAAATTTGAAACAAATATTGTTCCCGTGAAGTACAAGATGCTGAAGGCAATTTTAGTTTTTTCCCAAAGTATAAAACAGATTTTCCCCTGAATTTAATGTTATTGCTCTAGTAAGTTCACCATATAGTTTTCAGTTTGCATATTTAGAGATTCAACTGTCATAGCACCTTTGAATTAATGATGAAAAAAGCTGCATTTAGTACCCCCACACTGCAACCAACAACAACAAAAATCCCTCTGAGAGGTATTTTGCCCTTGAGGAATAATTTGCTTCCTATGTTCATTTTTATCAGATGCTGGATGCTTTTTAAGCACATTTGCCACAATAAAAAATTGGTTCTTTGCTTTGAATATATTTGCAAAAATAATAGGCAAGTAGTATTTTTTAGACTGTTGTAGAAACAGGCACACCATTCAACCTAGAAACCTCTCTTGGCAGAGCTAATGGTAGATGCCTGGGAGAAATATCTCGTTGAAAACCATAAAAATGAAATGGTAGCATAGAAATACACTTCCCCAAGCTTATATTCTAAGCTACTTGCAATCAGCAGCTTGGGCATTCCAGTACAAGAGATTGCAACTGCATTGTGTTAGTTATCCTTGATGGCCCTTGCTTCCATGGACCTCTCTAGCCACTTTATAAACACGTTTGGGTTTGTAACATCCTGTGGCAATGTTTTCCATAATTTAATTACATATAGCATGGAAAAGTGCATCTGTTTATTTTATACCTGCTCCCTAGTGATTTCATTTAATGCCTCCTAATTTTTCTCTTATGTGGAAAAAATGAATAAACATGCCCATTCTCTTTCTTCATGTCATCCATGATATCACTTTTTTTTCATATGTCCTGTTCATTAAACCTCCTTCAGACTGAGGATTTGTCTAGCTAATTTTTCTCTACTTTCAGTCAGTGCAAAGCTTCAGATTATCATTGCTCTCTTGTACTTTCTAGGAACATTTTTATGAACTCTTCTAGATCTCCAGTATTTTTAAGATGAGGCAATGAAAAAAAGAAAATAATATTCCAAGTGTAGAACTAACATCATTGGAATGATAGTGCTTCCTGTTCTCTCTGTATATGTCCTAGTAACTTTGAAAATCTGTTTGCCTTTCTGATTACTTTTGAGCTTCGTGTTTTGAGTTGATGATTTCAAAGAAATACCAGTGCTGACATCAAGATTTTTCTCCTGAATTGCTGCAGATCCTTTGGAGTCTATTGCTGTGTATGTTTAGTTAGAGTAGTCCCTTTCCCATGTGGTTTATTTGCATACTACTGCTAGTTTGTCTGTGCATATTCATAATTCAGGCTGACTGCTGATTAATGTTGGTTTCTGAAAAGCAGCTGTGTGACCCCAAGGAGATGCATTCATTAAACCCCAACAACTCATTTTGTGTAGGCTGCTGAACAGATATGAGATGAAAATGACTCCTGCTCTCTGCTCACCTGGTCTAATTTCAAATCACTGTCACAGGAGTGAAATGCTCTGTATCTTGTTAGAAGTTTCTGGAGTTTACCCAGTCAGACGCATTTGTGATTCAAAATTTATCTTGAAATATGTGCTCTGTCCCTTATAGACCTGAAAATAAATAAGAGATTTATACATTTTCTCCTTGTGAGTTCTAAAGGAAGATAAATATTTTAAAAAAAAGTCACCAATCCTGCTGCCAAGAAACCAATCCATTAGTTATTTACAGATACCAAAGTGTCAAATGAAACTGTACTCTTTTCTCACCACAACTTCATGTGTACATACAAATTAGCATGAAAATAAAGCTTAATTTGATGATTCATTGATGAAACCTGATGGCCATCATCTGAGTGCCCTGGGTATTATTCAAGCTTCTGAGCACACAAGAGTAAGTCTTTGAAATTTTTTTTTCTCTAAATGAAAGAGGGCAGCACTATCTGACCCAAATTTATGAGTGTTGCTTATCAATGTTAGCATTAATTTTCTGAGACTAAACAAAGCTGCAAGAAGTAGCACACAATCATGTTCCCAAAGGTGTGTTGGTATGTTCTGCCACTTTCTATTATGTGCACTTAAGACCCATTGCTTTAATTATAAAAAGTAGTATCAAAAAGCTTTAAAAATATATAAAGTCCAAAGAATTTATAAATTCAAAGCTATGTCTCAGAATAATATACTGCCACTATTTAACATGTAAGTACCTATTAGAATGCATTATGCATTTGCTCCTTTATCTGCTTTTAAAGCACTCATGTCAGAGTTCTGAAGTCCTTCTGCACTAGACACCATTCTCCAGAGTACTGAGTTCACCCTGCAACAAAAATAACTCAGTTGCCTGCTTCTTGGTGTCAAATTATCTGTCCTTATGGTGATAATCATTACAGATTCAGACATATCACAGCATCTAAATAATGTCTGTGGTAGGGAAGTATTATTTCTTTCACTTCACAAGTGTCATTGTGAAGTTTAAAAATGCCAAGAAACATAATCTGTGGCCTCAGACTACTGCTGTGACTGCCAATGCTTCTGAAATCGCCACTGTGGGATGACTGTCCTCCAGCCCTGGCTGAAACCTAGGAAGGACCAAGCACAGCTCAGTAAAAAGCACAAGATGGATCAACAAGGGGCATGGCCTGACATTCTTCAGTCAGCAGCTGAAACCTTGAGCAGCGGTCAGCGTTCTCACCGAAGCTGAGGTGAGTGAATGGAGGTTAGAGCTGACAATGAGATCAGAATTGGTAACTTTATAGCTATACTGTAGGTAAATGGTGAAGATTAGATCAAACAAGTAATTCAGTATTGCAGCCTCCTCTGTAAGTGATAGGTTGTCTTTTAATTATGAATGGTTTCTGTAAAGCCCAAAGGCTTCTTTGGGTGAATTCTTAGATCCTACTGTGAAGGGAATGGACTTTTAATCTTCATCATCTTTGATTGCTAAAACTCCTCTGTCCCTTTGTTTTCTCTCACAACTTCATTATTTCAATAGATTTGATATTATCTGCACTTACCTTAGATTGATAGGGTTTATTATACCAAACAGACTTGTAAATTGTGTAAGGATGTTCGTACACAAGGAGGAGGAAAATTAGGACAGGTACTTAAAGACATGAAAAAGTAAAATGTAGTTTAAAATAAAGCCACAATAGTTTATTTTATAATTTCAGGATTATCTATTTGTAATCAACCATTTCCAAAGTGAATGCATCACACTGCGATAAATGGGACGTAGGGTGAGTTAGTTCATTCCAAACCTTTATGTAATGACTACTCCATAATTGATGGGAAAAAGTAGAATAAAATGGGCACAGCCTAATATTTTTGAGAAGTGGCACCAGAACTTTTCTTTCTTGTTAATGTTTGAGTAAGATTTGTGATTAATTAGGCAGCTTACTTTTACATGTACAGCCTTCACTGTGATGATAGAGGCAGTGGCACAGTGTAGCACAGAAGGACCCACGTGGCCGTGGCAACAACTGATGATATCCTATGGAGAGCTATGTTCTGAGCAAACCCTTATTCTGCTTCCTGTGCTCCAAGTAAGAGTCTGTTAACTTAATTGGGCTCTAAGGCTTTACTATAATTTCCCTGTCTATCTGTGAGGGAATGAAGCCTTGGGAGAAGTGCTAGAATTCCTTTTACAGCTGGCATCTTTCAGTCAGTTATCAGGGATACCAACAGTGATAATTTGCCTACAAGTGGCGCCTGCAAACTCATTCTGTGTGAACACAGTAGCTTAAAGTGCCTTGGTTTTGCCAACACTATCAAGAACTCTTTGCCTTTAGCTGCTTGAGCCCACTAATAAACAGTGTCCTTGTACTCAAGCTTCACGTGGCAGGAGACTGCCTAGTATTTTGCACCGTATTTTCTGGCATTCATCAGAGATTGTTCTTACTAGGTGTTAAAATTAGGAGGTTCTAACAATCTGCCATTTCACTACTCAGCTATATTCCATTATGGCTGGTGCATCAGTCCAATTTTTTAAATCTTTTCTCCCCCAAAAGGATGTGTTCAAATGTATGTACTAAGTTTTATAGGTATTAATACCTATAAAGTGATGTTAAAATAGGTCCCAAGTGCTCTATAAATTATTGTGAAAATACCATGTCTACCTGCAATGCAGTTTTAGAGACAGACAAACTGAGATTTGGAAGGTGAAAAGAACTGTAAATCAGTGACTTGAACTGCATATGTTCTTCGTTCAAGCTGAAATAAGATAAAAGATTATGGCAAGCGCCTTAACTGTCAATACAGATGTGTGTGTTTACAAAAAATATATATTGCACCTAAATATTAAAAATATCTATACACATATATTTATATGAATCTGTATATGACAGTCTTTCCTGAGATAAGAACCATTCTCTGAAAAAAAACAAACCTTCCACGTTGCTCTATTATATAAGCTTTTAATAAATTAAGTACAGTGCAATTAAACACCACAATCTGTTTGTGTAGGTACACATAAACAAAATGCTGGCATAATGATAATTAACCTTACTTTCACCCCAGATTTAAATTAAGTAAATGCTTTGTAAGGGAAAGCCTGTCTCCTAGCTTGCCTGCTTTGTGGCTCCCTAGGAAGGTCTGTTTTCTTCTGCGACTGTTAGGGAAAAGGATATGGATCCTGATCTGTTTGAGTCAGTGGCATATTTAATCAATTCAGAGAAGGTCATACAAGTGTTTCTGCAGCACACACAATAGATGCTTTAACTAACAGTTATTGAAGTCAATCACTATTGATCATCAAAGTTTCCCTGGGGCTTGTGCTGTGGAGAAGAAAATGCAGTTTTTCCTGTACAGCAGGTGGAGGTCACAGAATGATAGAATTGTTAATTTTGGAAAAGACCTCTAAGATCGTCAAGTCCAACCATTAACCCAGCACTGCCATGGTCACTACTAAACCGTGTCCCTGAGTGCCACATCTATGTGTCTTTTAAGCATCTTTCCATGAATTCCACCAGCTCCCTGGGCAGCCTGTTCCACTGCCTTGACACCCTTCAGTGAAGCAATTTTTTCATAATAGTCAATCTAGCCTTCCCTTGGCACAACTTGAGGCTATTGCCTCCAGGAAATGATGTCAAAAGCTTTACTAAAGTCCAGGTAGAACATCCACAGCCTTTCCCTTAACCGAAAAATGGATCACCCTCTCATAAGAAGGAGATCAGGCTGCTCAAGCAGGACCTGTCATTCACAAACCTGCACTGGCTAGGCCTGATCCTCTGGCTGTCCTGCCATGTGATGGCACTCAGGATGATCTGCTCCATGGTCTTCCCTAGCACCAAAGTCAGACTGGCAGGTTTGTAGCTTCCTGACTCCTCATTCCAATATCTCCTGTACATGGGCATCACATTTGCTGACTTCCAGTCAGCTGGGAACCCTCTGGTGAGCCAGGACTCCTGGCAAATGACATAAAGGGGCTTGCTGAGCTGTAACCCCAGCTCCCTCAGTACCTTTGGGTGAATTTTATCTGGCTCCATAGAATTGTGTGTATCTAAGTGGAGCAGCAGGTTTCTGACCATTTTCTCCTGGATTATGGGGGTTTCATTCTGTTCCCTGTTTCTACCTTCTGTCCCTGTTGTCAACTCAGGGGTCAGGGAACCTGAAGACATTTCATTTTACCACTAACAACTGAGGCAAAGAAAGCATTAAGTACCTCAACTTTTTCCTCATCCTTTGTCACTAGGTTTTTCCCTTCATCCAATAAAGGATGAAAATTCTCTCAAGACCTCTTTTTGCTGATAATGTGTTTTCAAAAAAAAAACCAACAAATGTTTTCCTTTACATCAACAGCCAGATTAAATTCTAGCTGGGGTTTGGCCCACCACAACATCCTTTTACTCTTCCTGAGTTGCCTGCCCCTTCATCAACAGTTATAAACTTTTTTCTCCCTGAGTACCAGCCAAAGTTCTTTGTTAAGACAAGTTGGTCTTCTTGCCCACTGGCTCATCTTTTGGAACATGTAGATAGTCTGCTCCTGTACCTTTAAAATATCCACATTGAAGCATGTCCAGCCTTCCTGGACTCCTTTACCCTTCAAGATTGCCTCCCTAAGGACTCTCTCAGCCAGTCCCATAAACAGGACAAGGTCTGCTGTCTGGAAAAAGTCAATCATTTGATAATCACTGTGTCTAAGACGGCCTCCAGCTGTCACATCACCCAGCAGTCTTTCCCTGTTCACAAACAACAGGTCCAGCGGGACAGCTTCCCGAAGTGGCTCACTCAACAGCTGTCAGGAAGTTGTCTGCCACACGCTCCAGGAACCTCTCAGACTGCTTTCTTTTACTCTGCCCTCTTGTACTTTCAGCAGATACTAGGTAAGTTGAAGTCCCTCATGGGAACAAGGACTAGTGATTGGTGAGATTTTTTTCCCAGTTGTCAATAGAGTGCTTCGTCTGTCTTTTCATCCTGGTTGGGCAGTTTATAACAGACTCCCAGTGGGATATCTGCCTTGCTGGCCCTTCCCCTGATTGTTATCCATAAATGCTCAACCCTATTCATAGCCACCCATTGGAGCACTCCCGTTGTGCAAGTCATCTTGCTGTGCTTCCATCCCAAAGTTAACCCCATTTGTAATGTCATTGTGGATTCTGAGTCCTCAGCACCAATGTTTTGCTCTACCAACTTAGCCAGAGAGCCCTAATGAGATCACACAGAGTAGAGCATTAATAGAGTTTTAAATAGATTTAAATAGAATGACAAAAATGTTCTACACATGGAAAATATTTGAGACAATGCAAATCACCATGATTGCTCAAGCTCTCTTTTAAGGTAAAGAGTTCATTATTAAAAAAATGTTGCAATACTTTGATCCAAAGTGCTGTAGCTAACAGAAGTGCTGAAATCATATGGAAAAGAGCAATATCATAAAATTTTGTTCAAAAATTATAAAACAAGCCCACTCAAAATTTCGCCTGAGGCTGGACACTACATGCTGTACCAAGTTTGTTGAACAAATTTTGTCTCAGTGATTATAAACACTTTAAGTATATTATTGTTCTGCTAAAAAGAGTCTGTTTAACAACTTCATATACTACATAAGTTTAAACACATGTCAATACAGTTTCTGACCTGTTACCTTTTAATCAAGTCATATTAGATTGTTCCACAATGTGTGTTCCAACATGGGGGAATGCAGTTAGAAAAGACTAAAGTCTGTCAAGAGGAAACTGTTTTCAAAAGTCAAATACAGTTTCAGACTCTAACAGGCAAAATAGTTTCAGACCAAGCAGAGAAATGTTGATACCACTATACAAATCATTAGTAAGAATGCATCCAGAGCAAGTGTCCATGGCTGCTAAATTCAAAGAAGAGCAGATAAAGACAAGCGCAAATAAAATTATAAAGAGAAGAGAGAACATGTTTTATAGACTAGAATAATGTGATGTTCAACCAAGTAAAGCTAAGACTGAGAGCAGAGAGGATTGTTCACTATGAATGTCTCACAAGATAAACATCAGAGATGAAGAAAACTGCTTAAGCTGAAGGACAATTCAAGCACTAGAATAAATGGAGATAAAATAACTAGGAGTGAATTTAGCCCATAAGGAGACTGGAATGAGGCTTTCTCTTGTTATATAGCCATATTATATCGACTTAAATTATTTGTGAATGAGAACCCACAAGGAAGTCACCACTTAAAGGAGGAGCCAAAGTGAAATGACCACTCAGAGACCTTCAATTTTCCATCCTTATACTTTAGAGGATAACAACAGCATTATTCTTCACAGAATTTTGAAGAATTTTCCCTGTAAATATGCTTTTATTTTTTTATAAACATTTGTACCAGATTGCTTGCAGCCTCATAGAGCAGTAAAGGATTTATTAAGGATTCACAAAGAATATGAACGTATATGTATATATGTATAACCTGGAAAAAAAATTATTGATCTTATATGTGTCATGTATTTTGATAGTAAATTACAGATTACACTAAACTTTTTGGGGACTTAAGCATCCATCTCATTATAAATAAATTTAATTCAACCATGCTATCAATCTGGAACTCTCAGCAAAGGGAATTAAATATATAATAATAAAAAGATGGTGATGAACATCTTTGTAGCATCTCAGCTTTGCATCTAAACAGCACCCAAACATTGAATGGTGAGGGATGGCAACAAATGAGAAGGAATTTGCTCTTAATAACATCCTCATAAATTTGATGCTGACTTCTCTAAAGTTGATCATGGTGTTGAATTCTCTGAAGTTAATCCTAATTTATATCAGTATATTCAGGAACAAAATGTGTTTTAAAGTCACTTACGTAAGGTCAATGCATCTTAGATCAGTGAAAAAATTATGTAAAGTTCACTGAATTAAATGGCATTAAGTAATCAGGACTATACTAATATAGATTTACTCAGACCTAGATGGGAGTTCAATTCAATGGATTTTTAACTACTGATCTTCAAAGGATCTAGGTTTCATTAATTTTACTGTCATTGGTGGTCAAACACCTTTTATTTTGCATATGCAGTTGCTTGAGTTGCTTTTGTTTTTGTTGTTTGGGGTTTTTTTGTTGCTTTTGTTTAGTTTTTTCCTTTTTTTCTTTCTGGAGAGTCTGCATTATGAGATTAAACTTTTGAAATATGAGATATCAAATAACTAAGGTTGGAGAGATTGTTTCTCACCTTTATCTCAATTTTTTTGCCATAGATAATTAAAGTACATTCCAGGTTTCTTTCTCCTTTCATTTTTTGCTACTCTATTAAGATCACTTTTGAAAAATTCTTTATTTTGGTTAAAGTGGGGCAGAATATATTTTGAAATGACGGGTTAGCTAAAAATTAGAAAAATATCAGTTAGCCAAAGGTTTAGGTATGATTTGCCCTGAAATGGTAAGGGAGTCTTGTATGGATTGAATTATTTCCCATTAGAAAATTATGGGATTATGGTAATTTAAAAATATCAAATAATTGCTTTCAGGTTTAGTGAATATTAAAATCATTTTAGTCTGAAAAACAGATATATTTCTTAAAAGTTGAATAATTTCCAATAGTTTCTTGTTGATTGTCAAGGGCTTTATGCCTGCCAAATAAAAAGTAGGCTCTGAACCTGGGTTCTCACATTCAGTGATAAAGTACAAAAACAAATCCAGCTTTATAGTTCATTGATTTTATACTAGTTCTGCCCTTCTGAAGGATATTTTGTTGCATGCACATAAAGTGGGGGTAAAATAAAAAAGAAATATTATTTTCACGGAATTACAGATACTGTTCCTTGCAAGTATTAATTTTTGCCTTGAGGGAAAGATATCTGTTTTGAAGGTATCATGGGCAAGGCAGAATTAAGGAAATACATTTCTGTATTTCAACTATAACTGCTAGAGTATGCTCATAATTTCCATTTGTATTAATCTTTGCAGTTCCCAGCACTTTTTCAGGCCAAGCACTAAACTCATTGAATTTCTTGACAGGCGAGATGAACTGCTGAATGAGAGGAAATAAAGTTCTTGAAGCACATGAAGGAAATAAGAGCAACGATGCAGCCACAGCACACTTTAAAGTATCTGCTGTTTCAGAGTAAGAAACTACCTACTGACTGGGTTCTACTAATCTTTATTTACTTTGCTTATAATTAGTGTCTTGGAGGTAAAAAAAAAATATATATATACACATAAAAAATCTTTAACGTTGACACTATGGGGAACAATTTTTTTTATTATTATTTTCCTAGAGTAACAATCTTTTGATTGTGCACAGTAGATGGTTTCAAACATGATTTTCTGTTCATTGCTGTCTATTTTTTTCCTCAGAAATATAGCAATAAAGAATATAGAGTCATTAGTTAACTATTTGATGTCTTTAACACCTTAGTATCAGTCAAGAATTTAAAACTGTTCTGCTTAAAAACTCCCAGAATGTGCAGGGAAGCTGAGTAAAATATCTAAAGTTTTGATTCAATTTTGCCCTTTGTGCTTCTGTATCTAGTAATCATATTTTTTTCATTTTACATAAATTGTGGTTTATGAATTTATTTTATTATTACTTGATGTTAAACAACATTTTTAGTGTAATGAATTTGAATTAGAAATCTTTGTGCTTTACTGAGGAGCACTGATGTGGCAGTCATTATTCAGGGCAGACAGTTTTCTAAAGTAAATAGTGTTCTTCAGTTTCTGCCTTCAGAAGTCAGAGCAGAGCTAAGACATTTCAGAACTCTGAAATCCAAGTGTTTTCAAACTAGATGGGCATCCAGAGATCGTCCTATCAATGATCATTACTCATTATATACAGTTAAGCTGGAAGTTTAATAACAAGGTGTATTGCCCATCAGAAGGTAGCGTAGGTTCTTATTTGTGAGCAGTGCTGTAACGATGCATCTTAAATCACAACCTTGAAGAGAATACAAGTAGATTGCACCCAATTGGAAAGAAATTGATTAAGAAGAGTCAAGCCTGAATCCATTTGTTTGTCTTTAGCAATCTGGCAAATTTTTTTGTTACTTTTTCCCTTCCAAAAGCTATTTTAAGTACCTATTATTTTTAATACATCTGATTACAATTTCTGTGTTTGAAGCAAGCATATGTATCTCACAAAGTATAGGAAAAATAGAACTACAGAAAATTTTAAAAAACATATTTTATTCAATAATCCTAGTCATTCTATTTCTATTTTGCTTGTATAAATTCTCCCAAATTCTCTTCAACTACTATTTAAACTCAATGTAAAAAAAAAAAAAAAAATTAAAAAAACAAGGATTTTTTCCCTGTGCTGAAGCAGATCCAAGTTCTATTTTTGAGAGTGTATGCATATGTAATTTCAAAAAAATACAATAACATCCAATAACTAGTGTTTCAGACAAAGCTGTAAGACTTCCACATCCATTTTTGTCTTTGTTTTTTTCATTTTGGATGCATCCTGAATCAGAGGTTATTCTGAATTTAATTTTCTTTCTAAATTTTGAAACTTGATTCTTATAGTTCAGAAAATCATTGATTTTAAAAAAAAATCATTCAGCCCATATTATACACTTGACAGAATATAAGCTTTCCATTGTCATAAGCAACACAGATTTCCCATTTTCTGCGGAGATAAGATCATATGACCATTTTCTAAACTGTACTATAGTTAAGGTAACTGGTAGAAAAAGCAACTTTCCAGTTTGCCTCGGTAAATATTCATACTGCACAAAATTATTCTGTTTAATTCTATAGTAAAGTAAAAGCATGTATGATCTTAGACCACTTAAGAATTCTTTCATTGTACGGGTTTTGCCAATGCCTACTGATTTCAGTAAGTGTCAAAGGGATCCTTCAGATTACTGGATTTAGTAGAAATGCATTGCAGAAATGAGTTGCTTTTTAGTTCCTATATTTGGAAGAATTATTCGCACTGTATAGAATTTCTAAAGTTTTTTAATGCATCCTAATTGTCAAACAGCTTCTTTTTTTATTTTTTAATTTATCATTTTTGGTGTGAAGAAAATGTATTTATGATATTAACAATTGTAATACAAGATGAAAACATAAACCATGCCAAAAACAAACAAGCAAAATAGTCTCATTTTTTATATATTGTGATCAATTTTGTGACATGAGCCTATGGATTTGGATCACCAGAGAGATATAGTCCCCTGCCTTTGTCTTCCCCAGGAAGTGTTACGTGTGATCCTCTTTCCTGGGAATGGCTAAAAACCTGCCTGTCTGTGGGAACTGGTGAGTGAATTCTTTGTTTGGCTCTGCTTGCCTTTACCTGTTAAACTGTTTTTATTTAAATCCGTGAGTTTTCTCACTTTTGCTCATGCAATTCTTTCCTTCGTTGCACTGGAGGGGAGGATGGGAATGGGCAAGGGCCTGGATGGGGCTCAGCTGCCAGCTGGGGCTAAGCCATGGCAGCACGACCCTGGTGAATCTGTGTTTCTGTACTGTTTTTTGCCTCTGGACTATTGCCTTATTGGTCTGAACAGCAGACAAATTCCAGCAGTTTCTCAAATAGCTCTCAAGCTATTTCACAAGAAATATTGATTACAATAAAAAGTTCAGAGCTTCTCAGTCTCTTGAGGGTTCCTTGTTCCTCAGATATAGGCCCACACATTCATCATCTC
This sequence comes from Cardinalis cardinalis, assembly GCA_014549065.1. Lineage (NCBI taxonomy): Eukaryota > Metazoa > Chordata > Aves > Passeriformes > Cardinalidae > Cardinalis > Cardinalis cardinalis. Next base: position 12,076,340 of record JACDOX010000008.1, read on the forward strand.
TCATTTGCCGAGTCTCAGCTGGACACTGAAATTGTGATTACCCCATTCATCTTTGTAACACCTCCAGGAAGAGGGGCAGTGATGGTGTGTCTCCCCTGCCTTCCACTGCCCTGCTTAAGCCACAGCCACCAGTGGGGGTGGTGACTGCTGCATCCAGCCTACTCTGGACTTTGGGGGATGGATGGCAGCACTATAACCAAGGGCTGTCTGGATCAGTGACCCAGATGTCTTGCTGGTATGCAAATACAAATGAATCATCTGAGTTTATAAACAGTGGATGGCCCAGGGCCCGCTGAGCTCTCCTGCACAGCAGCAGGCTGCACGCCAGGATCTCCCTTGGATGAGGCACCTCCCAAGGTCACTGCTTGAAGCTGAGACTCCTTGCTGCAGCTCATCATCAGTAAGTGACTGGTGGCGCTCTTAACTTTGAGATCACCCTAGTGTCTGGGACCTCAGTGAGGGGAAGTTAAAAGGCTGGAGGAGTGCTTCTAGACAGCAAATGACCACAGGCCTTCAGGATCAAAGTAGTGGTGGAAAAGGCACCTGCTTGTGTATTGCACTGTATATAAAACCAGGAACTATGCTCCTATAATTGTCTTTGACTTAAAAAGCATGGAACATGGCAAAGGTAGAATAAATACTGTTACAAATAAATGAATGCTAATGATAAATAATAAAACTACTAAATGTCACAAAATTATGTAAAGCCTGGCACAAAGTTTGCTGCAAGCACTAGTGACTTATTAGAACTGCAGTTCAGCAGCTGCTGATTATGTCATTTATGAACTAGAACAGACTAAGAACAGTAAATTAGAGAATTTACAGTAGGCTGGCGATAGATCAGAGTGTTTTAAGGTGTTCCTCCGGGGATGCTTTGTTCACCACAATTTATCAGATGTTGAAACTCACAGAAATGGCCTTTGAAAGAATAAACTTGACTAGCTGTTGATTTTAAGCCATACTGTTGAGTATTTTATAAAAGTTCTCTGCTAGGAGTTTTTGGCAGTGATGCATAAAAGTAAAGTTTTGATATAATGTATATGCTATTAATTCTGGTTCTTATAATAAGTTTTATCTCTGGGCTTGAATGCCTCAAGCAGATAACCACTCTTACTTTAGATTTTGGGGCTAGATTGACATTTACATGAAATCCAGGTTTGTGTTTGCATTTTGTGTTACACATCATCATATCTTTCATGTCATCAGGCGCAAATCAGAAGTAAATGTAAGTTTCTAAAAACCTCCTATGAAAATGGTGGAATTTGTATCATGCAAAGGCCTCAGGAGGTTTAATACCACCTTTGATGAGTGCAAAGCAATGGGACAAATTTAAAATATCAGTACCTGGTTCTAATTTGCAATTTAAAAAACATTGCCTGAGGTAAATTAAACTTTTAATGGCCCTGTAAATGAAGCTGTGGAAATTTTCATGACTTAGGTTCTTCTTTGGCCTCTTCCAGCTGAGTATAATAAATTCCATATGCAACTTGTTTTCTGATATCCCCAAGTCTGTTTTCTTTCTACACCTTCTAGCAGTTTTCATTTTCTACTCCTACCCTTGAGTCCTTGAATTGTTCCAACAGTGGAACAATTCTCTTATGGGTTGGTACCAATATACCATGACTACTACAGCTGCTTGCTTTGACAAAGCCTGCTATTTATTTCTGGTTTTTGATCATAAGTCATTCATCTTTTCCAGTTTATATGGGCAATTTTGGTGATAAAAATCTAAAAAATGAGGAAAGCACAATTTAAGTACCTCTGTTAAGGTACTTAGCAAAAACTTAGCAAAAGTTACATGGATTAAAATGAAAATGTCTTTCATATGCCACCCAGGGCTGGAAGACCTCCAATGATAAAACAATTACTTTGATGATTCTTTGAAATCTTTCAGTTGAGCACAATAGTATATCTTGTTATGAAACTGTCTAACCAGAAAAAAAAAAAAAAAGCATTTGGGAAAAATATTTTCCAAAAACAATGGAACAATTTTGGGACAATAAATGATTTTTCACTTTACTCTACAATCTACAGAGAAGATGACTGGCTGATATTTTAATGTTAGCTGCTGTAAGAATTTTCCCCTTGAAAATCTTTTAAATGAGAAATAAAGAGCACTCTATGCCTCTGTGACATCCAGCTAAATATTAAGTTGTCCCAGATTCTGCTCACTTTCTTTTTCTCCATTCTACTTTTTTTTTTTTTTTTTTTTT